>JAJONR010010878.1:0-13591 GCA_029582245.1 Solanum etuberosum | reverse complement strand
GTTGACCCAAAACTCATAACTTAAGCATAACTTGCAAAATTTCAGATTTTGCTATTTCCAATTTAGTTATTTTTGGAACTCAAGGTGCTACATCTAGTAACCTTAACACTTAAGAAATTTTAAATTCCTCGGTAAAATCCTACTCACAACGAAGAATGGTTCGAGTCTTAGCTCAATTTTTTTTTGGGGTGTTACAGTTGTGTACCATTTTCAATACTTCGAGGGTAGTTTAGGCCCTTTTCCGTAAAATATATCATACTTATGCTTAAAATTAGAGTTGTCAAAAAGGGTCAGCCCAGCCCACCCGGTCCAAGCCTCACGGGACAAAGATTTTGATAGGCTAGGGCGGGGCGACCCTTCATTTGGAAGAACCTAAAAATGTTCAACCCAATCCAACCCTAGAAGGGTTTCGGGCTGGGGAGGGCTAGCCTTTTTTTTCTTTTCAAACTTAAAATTCTATAACATCAAGAAAATGAGAATATTTTCAAATCAAATATGACAAACAATGGTGTTGTTTCAATAACAATAGTAAAAAATTTAGAGTGATTAGCATGTATCTAGGATACTAGTTATGCGAGATACATGTACCTGGTGTGATACATCCCAGATACGCGAGCGAGATTAGAGAGTGGCGAGCGAGATGGGAGAGAGGTGAGAGAGCAAAATATTTTAATGTATCCTAGATACATGCGAATCCACTTGAATAGAGTGTATCCAGAACAAATTATACCTAATTTTGAGTCCATGTATCCCGAGATATATGTATCTGGACACACCAAAATCTGGTAAGATTCGTACTGTTACAACAAAGCGTGCATCTAATTAATTAGCTCATACACTAGTGAAATTTCTATCAGTTACCTTTAAATAAATAGTTTTGACCTATGGGTCGACCCCGATCAAGCCTCAAGGGACAAGGAATTATATGAGTCGGGCTTATAAACTCTAGTTTTAAATGAGCTTGAAAAATCATATCCTAACCCTACCCCAATCACGGGTTGAGTTGGGTCGGCCCCATAGGCTAAGCCCATTTTGATAGCTCTACTTAAAATTGTGATTAAAGCCTCATTTATTTGCACTTAATAGGGGTCTGATTCTTAATCATTCAGATTCACCTCATTAAGTGTTTGTTTTTAAGGACTTAATCTTAATTATTCAGACTCAGCTCATTAAGTTTGTTTGATTTATTTCTTTATAAGCCTCTTAATGGGTATGAATATATCTGAATAAATCAGATCTGTAGCACAGTCTTAACACTATTCAGACTCAAAAATAAGGCTTCTATCTTAATTCAACTACTTCACAACAAGTCATAAAAGTCATCTTGTTTTCTTATTTAATTAATGTTAATTACATGCTTACTGTTAGAATTTCCTTTATTCTCATTAACTTAATATACACCTTTTACTTTCATAAATTAATCAGTATAGTATTTGAATTGATAAGTACTCTCATGGTATAATATTTAGCACGATTCCAGAAAAAAAGAAAATATTATTTGATCGATAACAATAACAAATGTCTATTATAAAACAAAATATTTTCATAAAAAATATATTACTACTTTATATAAACTATTTTACATTGCATTATATTAGATTATCAAAGTTTTTGAGTGCAAAGAATAGCCATATTAATATTAATGATGTAACTTATATTAAATTCTTAAAAGATAAATCACAGTACCTTGTTACAATAAAATTATAGAACTTGCGCTCCAATATGAAAAGTAGATCAAGGAAAAAGACAAAAAAATGTCTATTTCATTATAGCTTTCATATTCCCTCAGTCCTAAAGACCAAGTCATGTCATTTTCTATCGAATCAATATGACTTACTTCACGAGTAAGCTAATTCAATTATGTATTATTCTTTTTTTTCAATTTATGTCATACTATTTGAATTGATAAGGAATTTAAGAAATAAATAAATACTTTAAAAACTCGTTATAAATACTTTAAATATTGCTATCTCAATATAAATAGCACTATTTAATTCTGTACAAAATTAAAAAATGAAATAAAAATGATTTTTAAAATTTATATTTTAAATAAATTTTAGAAGTTTATATAGATATAAATCATTTTATTAAGGTAATAGATAAATTTTGAAGTTAAGCTATTTATTATTATATAAAAATAATTTATTTATTTTTGAAATAAATTATAGTATCATATAAAATAGGCAAACAGTATTTTCTTTGATCACAAATTGTTAAACTAATTTTTAAAATATCAATTTTTTTATGAAATATATTTTGTGTATATAATATAAATGTTAAAATTTTATCGTAAAAAATACTAAAGAATTCAACATCTAAATTCACATTGAAAAAAATTAAAGATTCAACACCTAAATTCAAATTGAAAAATGATTTTTGAAGATTGGTTTATATTTGAATTAACATCAAAATTTTAAACAATACGAGTTCGTTTGGCTGAGGAACAAGTTGTCCGAGATTAATCATTCAAAATTATTACTCCCTCCGTCTCAAAAAGAATGACCTAGTTTGATTTGGAACGGAGTTTAAGAAAAGAAAGAAGACTTTTAATCTTGTAGTTCTAAATTAAAGTTATGTGAAATGTAGCAAAATGCCCTTTAATTTTGTGGCCTTAAACATGCCACGTGGAAAGTTGAAGTTAAAGTGTTGCCAAAAAAAGAAATTGGTCATTCTTTTTTAACCGGACTAAAAAGGAAATTGGGTCATTCTTTTTTAAATAGATGGAGTATTTCCTGGAATAAAAATATAACACTATTAACTAATCTAATGATGTTATCAAAATAAAAAATAAAAACGAAATAAACTCATCTTAAAATTAATTTCAAAATTACGAAAGGAGCCATAACACACAAATTCAAACAGTAATAAAGGGTTCATATTTTAAAGGGTGGAAGTCTACTGAGAGAATAAGAAAAACGAGAGAGATAGAAGCAGAGTTCAGTCATGAACCCTATTAATTGAGTATTTTTTAGATGAGTAGTATTGTTAAGTTCTAAGTTCTTGAGTTTTGAGTATTGAGTTCTTCCATATTGTTATTGAGATCCTTGAGTTGATTTGTTCACGTCTATATTTTAGCATGAACCCTATTTTTAGTTATAATTATTGAGAATCTTTTAAAGCAACATTTTTGTCTTAAATTGATTTTCTGAGAAAGCAAGATTTGTTTTGAGAAAGAGTTTTAAAACATGATTGGTATGACAATCGAGTATGTCATCGATGTTTAAGCAGTATGGTGTCTAGATATGCCATCAATGTTCATGCAGTATGACTTCCCGAGTCATTAATGATCAGATCACAATATGATTTTTGATATAATTTGAGAAAGTTTTCAAATATGAATTGAGTAACAGTATAAGGGAACTAAGTATTCCCAAAGGTATCAGTTTTTACATTGAGAAAAGAGAAACTTTGATTTCTAAATGAGTTAATGAGTTCAGAGATATTTCAGAGCAGTTACCTCTTTTAAGAGGTTATTTTGAGCAATTACCTAAAAACAGAGAAATAGTGTGTTTTATACATTTGAGCATGAGTATATTATTGAGAGTAATATTGAGCACCGATATTGGGATAAGTCCAGACAACTCAAAATCTCCATAGACCATGTCTTGCCAACATGGGTACAAGATCATACTCATTAGATGAATCTTTATTGCTTAGTGGATCCACTTAGTTGAGAGGTTTTATACCTCAGCACGGTATAGGAAAGTTTTGGCAGCGTGGGTGAGACGTTGTATCATCACGCAGCTCATAGTGATGGTTGTCGGTTAGAGAATCTCCCAAATAGAGTTAAAAGTGTATTTTTATTATATCACTCAATATGTTGAGTTTAGAGATGAGTAAGTATTTTTGTAAAGTTTAAATGATTTCACTTCTTTATTTGTTTACATTCAGTTAAGTGTGTGTGTGTATATATATATATATATTGCAGTCCTTTCATTTAGTTATTTGTTATTCAGCTATATTACATACTCGTACATTCAATGTACTCATGTCATTCGGTCTTCATTTTTTAATGATGTAGATACATGTTCATAGGATCCTCAACAGGAGTCTATTGAGATCACTTCATCCGCTCATCAGCTTTTTATTGAGGTCTCCTTGCTTCCGGAGGACTCCAGTTTTATGAGTTGTTAGTATTAGTAGCATTTTGAGTAGTCATGGGTCTTGTCCCGACACTCGTCTATATATAGTAGAGGTTTCATAGATAGACAGTTTTGGAGAGTCTTTCCGTTTCAAATGTTTTATTTAAAACTTATGTTTCATACTTAATATATTCAGCGAAATTTTGATATTCAGTAAGTTATTTTTTAAACGTTTCTTTCAATTTGATGTTTATGTATGCTTGAGTTAGTCTTCCGCTTGTAGTCATCCAGGATGAGGGTTCGCTTAGGGGCCATCAATGGTTCTTGAGTGTCGTCCACGTCTAAGGTGTAGGCTCGGGGCGTGACATTTTACATGATTTAAATGATACTTACTTAATAACAAAAGTTGTTCATTTTGGTCCTTAAATTAAACCTAATAAGGGTGAACCCACGTTGAGCGAAGGGGTGTCAAGCGACCCCCCTTCTTCGAAAACTTTAACTAAGTATATATATTAATACTATGCAGAAAGAGATATATTAAACAAAATGACCCTATTTAGCGAAAGTTTTTCATTGGCGTGTTGGTTCGCATGCTAAATTTTTTGTTTGAGGTTGGGGGTTAAATCTTCAAGAAAAACATATTTTTTGCAAAATATACGGAAAAGGGCCTAAAATACCCTCAAAGTATTGAAAATGGTACACAACTACCCTTCATCCACCTATTGGCTCCCAAATATCCTTTCCATCCACCTATTGGCTCACAAATACCCTCTTCATCCACCTTTGGGTCCAATTTTAGCCACTTCATTAACGGAGCACCATTTAAAATAATTAAATAATCCTTTTAACTACGTGGCGCTCAACCATTGGTTGCAATTTAATTATTTAATATAATTTTAAACCTACCCATTACCCACCCATTTTTTACTTAGCCCGCCCCAATACTTATTAAACCCGCCCACCCCAATACAAAAAGAACCCTAAAACCTTTGTTCCCAAATTTACACTCCATCTTCCAAACTGAATCACTCTCAGATGACACATCTTCTTATTCCATCATAGACATAAATGAACTGGCCCAATTGAATTTTATCACTAGTTATTCCCCAAATCTTCAATTAGCATTACCAGAAAAAGATACCAAATTGAAGAGCTTTCAAGATTTCACAAAGGAATTGGAGAAATGGAGTGTAAATTTGGGAACGAAGGTTTTAGGGTTCTTTTTTATTAGTTGGGTTCTTTTTGTGTTGGGGCGGACAGGTTTAAAAAGTATTGGGGCGGGTTTAGTTAAAAATGGGTGGGTAATGGGTGAGTTTAAAATTATATTAAATAATTAAATTCCAATCAATGGTTGAGCTCCACGTAATTAAAAGGATTATTTAATTATTTTAAATGGTGCTCTGTTAATGAAGTGGCTAAAATTGGACCCAAAGGTGGATGGGAGGATATTTGTGAGCCAATAGGTGGATGGGGAGGGTTTTTGGGAGCCAATAGGTGGATGAGGGGTAGTTGTGTATCATTTTCAATAATTCGAGGGTATTTTAGGCCCTTTTCCGCAAAATATATCATACTTATGCTTAAAATTAGAGTTGTCAAAAAGGATCAGCCCAGCCCCACCCGATCCAAGCCTCACGGGACAAAGATTTTGATAGGCTAGGGCGGGGCGACCCTTCATTTGGAAGAACCTAAAAATGTTCAACCCAATCCAGCCCTAGAAGAGTTGCGGGCTGGGGAGGGCTAACCTTTTTTTTCTTTCCAAACTTAAAATTCTATAACATCAAGAAAATGAGAATATTTTCAAATCAAATATGACAAACAATGGTGTTGTTTCAATAACAATAGTAAAAAATTTAGAGTGATTAGCATGTATCTAGGATACTAGATATGCGAGATACATGTATCTGATGTGATACATCCCAGATACGCGAGCGAGATTAGAGAGTGGCGAGCGAGATGAGAGGGAGGTGAGGGAGCGGAATATTTGAATGTGTCCTAGATACATGCGAATCCACTTGGATAGAGTGTATCTAGAACAAATTATACCTAATTTTGAGTTCATGTATCCCGAGATACATGTATGTGGACACACCAAAATCTGGTACGATTCGTACTGTTACAACAAAGCGTGCATCTAAGTAATTAGCTCATACACTAGTGAAATTTCTATAAGTTACCCTTAAATAAATAGTTTTGACCTATGGGCCGACCCCGATCAAGCCTCAAGGGACAAGGGATTATATGGGCCGGGCTTATAAGCTCTAGTTTTAAATGGACTTGAAAAATCATATCCAAACCCTACCCCAATCACGGGTTGGGTTGGGTCGGCCCCATAGGCTAAGCTCATATTGACAGCTCTACTTAAAATTGTGATTAAAGCCTCATTTGTTTGCACTTAATAAGGGTCTGAATCTTAATCATTCAGATTCACCTCATTAAGTGTTTGTTTTTAAGGACTTAATCTTAATTATTCAGACTCAGCTTATTAAGTTTGTTTGATTTATTTCTTTATAAGCCTCTTAATGGGTATGAATATATATGAATGAATCAGATTGGTAGCACAATCTTAACACTATTCAGACTCAAAAATAAGACTTCTATCTTAATTCAACTACTTCACAACAAGTCATAAAAGTCATCTTGTTTTCTTATTTAATTAATGTTAATTACATGCTTACTGTTAGAATTTCCTTTATTCTTATTAACTTAACATACACCTTTTACTTTCATAAATTAATCAGTATAATATTTGAATTGATAAGTACTCTCATGGTATAATATTTAGCACGATTCCAGAAAATAAGAAAATATTATTTGATCGATAACAATAACAAATGTCTATTATAAAATAAAATATTTTCATAAACAATGTATTACTACTCTATATAAACTATTTTACATTGCATTATATTAGATTATCAAAGTTTTTGAGTGCAAAAAAGAGCCATATTAATGATGTAACTTATATTAAATTCTTAAAAGATAAATCAGAGTACCTTGTTACAATAAAATATTTAAAATATTATTTTCTATTAAAAAAACTATTTTATTAAATCGATTTGATCAATTAGATTTACAATCTCCACTAGCTTTGGCTAGATATGATTATATATTAAACCTTGACCTCAGTAGAAAAACACACACATATATAAAAAGTTAATTTTCTCATGTTCTCAATGTGAAATATTACGCGTAAACTTATTTTTTTTAATATTATTAAAGAAGTTATTTTTCTCATTTTCAAACAATTTATGTTTAAAAAAAATTCAACTAACCAAATATGATTATGTCTTCCAATCATTTAATCCACATGGTTTTCACATCCACCCATTATTGCCTCATTTCGATAATTCAATATCCGCATCTTTCATAATATCTATCTAAATTGTACATAATTTTTTTTAAGATACTATTTTATACATATATATCAAACATAAAAAGTAATTAAATTGTTTTCTTAGAAAATATTTTTTATTAAAATATTATTCTCTGTAGCGAACATGGTCATAGTAACAAATTTTTTGCTTTAAGAAATATTTCGGAGCAAATAATGTGTAAGGCAGTTTGGGTCCCATCGCGAATTAATAAACTTTTTATTGTTACTAAACTATAGAACTTGCGTGGAATTTGCGCTCTAATATGAAAAGTAGATCAAGGAAAAAGACCAAGTCATGTCATTTTCTATCGAATCAATATGACTTACTTCACGAGTAAGCTAATTCAAATATGTATTATTCTCTTTTTTTTCTATTTATGTCATACTATTTGAACTGATAAGGAATTTAAGAAATAAATAAATACTTTAAAAACTCGTTATAAATACTTTAAATATTGCTATCTCGATATAAATAGCACTATTTAATTCTGTACAAAATTTAAAAATGAAATAAAAAAGATTTTTAAAATTTATATTTTAAATAAATTTTAGATATTTATATAGATATAAATCATTTTATGAGGTTAAGCTATTTATTATTATATAAAAATGATTTATTTATTTTTGAAATAAATTATAGTATCATATAAAATAGGCAAACAGTATTTTCTTTGATCACAAATTGTTAAACTAATTTTTAAAATATCAATTTTTTATGAAATATATTTTGTGTATATAATATAAATGTGAAAATTTTATCTTAAAAAATACTAAAGAATTCAACATCTAAATTCACATTGAAAAATATTAAAGATTCAACACCTAAATTCAAATTCAAAATGATTTTTGAAGATTGGTTTATATTTGAATTAACATCAAAAATTTTAAACAATACGAGTTTGGTTGGCTGAGGAACAAGTTGTCCGAGATTAATCATTCAAAATTATTACTCCCTCCGTTTCAAAAAGAATGATCTAGTTTGACTTGGAATGGAGTTTAAGAAAAGAAAAAAGACTTTTAATCTTGTAGTTCTAAATTAAAATTATGTCAAATGTAGCAAAATGCCTTTTAATTTTGTGGTCTTAAACATGCCACATGAAAAGTTGAAGTTAAAGTGTTGCCAAAAAAGGAAATTAGATCATTCTTTTTTAAACAGATGGAGTATTTCCTGGGATAAAAATAACACTATTAACTAATCTAATGATGTTATCAAAATAAAAAATAAAAACGAAATAAACTCATCTTAAAATTAATTTCAAAATTAGGAAAGGAGCCATTAACACCCAAATTCAAACAGTACTAAAGGGTTCATATTTTAAAGGGTGGAAGTCTACTGAGAGAATAAGAAAAACGAGAGAGATAGAAGCAGAGTTCAGTCAGGTAGAAACATTAACAATGAATTTTCCAATTGAAGAATCTGATAATTCCACAATTTCAGTTGAAGATGAACAGATCAAGCGGGTTCAACTGAAAATGCAATTTCAAAGTACCAGAAAAGGGGATCTCGAAACAATCGAGTCATATGTGAAAAAATTGAAATCCATAGCCAATTCTCTAGCAGAAATGGACAGTCCGATCTCAGATTCAGACATGGTGTTGCAACTTCTTGCTGGTTTGCCTATTCAATACTTGCCCCTCAAAAACACAATATCATCAAAGTGGCCTCTACCCACTTTTGAAGAAGCTTGTTCCATGGTGTACATGCAACAAGGCATATTATTACAGGTACACTGATTCAAAATTTAAATTTTACGAATTCAATTGTTAAGGTTAGTAAAATTATATTTTCTTACCGTTTGTAATTACAGGATGAGGAGGAGCAGTCGTCTAGTTTTTATAGCGCAGAGAATTTTGATGCTGCGGTAAATGCAGTTGGATCACTGAGTGCTGTTGTTGGCGCAGTGAGTGTTGTGGCTTCGGTTGGCTGGAAAATCTGGCAGGCGGTAGCACGCAAGTAAATTATTACATGTAATTAAAAGCTTCAATGCTAGTGGAATTAAGCGGCATGTGATTTGAAATTATGAGTATCCTACTTATATGGATAGAGTTTATGTTATTGGATCTTCGGTTTGTGTAATCAAAGTTAAGAGAGTATATTTTTCGTTTCAATTTATTTCGTCTTTTCTTTAAGCAACTCTTTAATTTCAACTTTTTATCTGACATACTTAAAATTACAAGTTTTTAATTTTGTATCAAGTTAAAATAAGACCAAAATGTTGAAATTAAGGGAATATTATGTATTTTGAGATGTTGTGCAGGAGGTGTTTGACCATTGATTTTTTTCAGAGTTCCACTCCGGCCATAAAATTTTGAAATTTAACTTGAAGTTGAATATTAGAATTTTCTAGAATTTGACATACAATAATTTATTTATTTTCATGTAAAAGGTTAAAAACAAGGGAACAATTCTAATTTATATTCATGATTGAACACAACTCTAATGTTCAAATATCATTTTTTCCACTTCAAAATAAAAATTGTTTTTTTTTAAAAAAATTCAAAATAATACATGACAAAAACTTCCTGTCGTTTTTCTCTTTTGGGGGTTTAAGTTTCACTTTTCATTTCAATATTCTGATTGTTTATATATGAAGTGGATTAATTAATTAGACCTTAATTGGTTTAGATGTTAGTTAGCATGTTGAATAACGCATAACGATAAAAAATATTGCAATATTATCAGATTATATTCTTTACTAAGCTAAACAAGTGACAAATAGTTTACCTAAATATGGATCAAGCTGCTCGTTTCAAGACTTTGTTTATGTGACTAGTTTAGGAGATTTTGTGAGTTTTTCTTTAATAAAATCGAATCTACAACAATTATATGTGACTAGTTTTACTAATTGTCGGAAATCCTCACAAAACAGATGAATTTCCTTTGTTTACAACTTAAATATCTTCTTGAAGATGCAAAGTATTTTCTTAATAAACCCTTATCGTAAAATTATGGTTTAAACAAAATTATATTTTACAATGTTTGTAATGATGTATTTATACATTTTATTTAAGATATAGGAAGAAGAAAAGTTAATAGACTAACAAACTAATTAATTATTTTTTTTCATGGGTATATCCGAATCAATTGCTATTTCTAACTGTCTTAAGTAATGTTAATCAACAATATTATTCCCTTTACCATAATATATAATCTTCATTATCAACTTCTATTTTTTATTTTTTTATAGAAGACTTTCAAAGTCTTCTCTTCCTATTTTTTTTTTTTTTGTGAGAAACATCCATACAATTGTTTAGCAAAGTTGGTGCTTGGTGGGGACTACAATTGATCAAATTCATTCCCTTTAATTTCCCATTCACTTGGATAAGGTTATTCTTTTGATTGCTTCTATCTTAAGATTATTCCTGCCTGTCTTTTTCATCATTTATATAATGTAGGTAACAAAAAACTTTTAAGGTGTAGTTGGGTGTTTAATCATGTTAATACATATTTTAAATTCACTTGCATTATTAATATTATGTCATGTTTGGATTGTCATACTTATGAACAAAATAATAATTAAAAATAATGTGAGAATAAGTAATTAATACTAAGAGTAAAATATGAAAAGATTTTTTTTTTTATATGTTCAAAAAGACAAATAAAAGTGAAAAATATATTTTTGAATAGTAGATAAATAAAAATAAAGAGGAAAAATATTATACATGATATTAATTGAGTTTTTGGCAAAAAACATTTTTAAACTTTACCCCTAACTTAAATTACATCCTTAAATTATTCTTCTTAACAAAAAATATCCCTCAAGTATTTTAAACTTCACAACTTCCATCCTTTTGTTAAAATTTGGCAAAAAAAAAGCAAAATTCATACAAAAATATGTATAATTATACTACTCTCAGCAAAACTTCCTAAATCATCAAAGATTAAAAAAAAATCTCTTTATTCCGTGATACATCTAAAATATTATTGTGATTTTTTTTGGCAACAATACTTGACATTATGCAGATCCTTTTATTAGCAACTTTGTTTTAATTTATTTTTCATTTGATTTGATATTAAAAAATTACCAGTTGAATTTTTTTTTCTCATTGAATCTGCAAGAAATGGTGGCGACCTGAAACTTTTACTTTTAATAATGGAGAGCAAAATTCGAGTGCCATAGATGAAATTCAGAATCTTGATCACTTCAAATATCAAATTGTCCCAAAAAATTATTGATCTAATTACATTTTGACTTTACAGAAGGTGAAGATGATATGAAATTAAGCTTCAGCTTCGTTAAGTTTGTAAAGGCGATGAAGAGCAAATCATGTCTCTTTGCAACACCATCCTAATTTTATTTCTTTTTAGCAAATAAGGATCTCAAATTTTTTTTTGGAAAGGGGGTAGGGAGAGCCTTTTTTAACGGAAAATGAAATTATGTCAAAAAAGTTTTACTGAGAGCAATGTGACCTGCACATATTTTTGTGTAAACTTCATAAATTATTTGACAAAAAATTTAACAAAAAGATGAAAGTGGTTAAGTTTTAAATACTTGAGGATATTTTCTGTTAAGAAGGATAATTTAAGGATATAATTTAAATTTAGGATATAGTTTAAGAATGATTTTGATCAAAAATTCATATTAATTAAACTGATTTTAATACTCCCTCCGGCTTTTCTTGAGTAGGTGAATTCTGAGTAGGTTCTTGGAAAGTGTAATTGGAAATACTCGTGACTTGCTTGTTAAGTAGTAGACTAGCACCATTATATTTGAATTGACCTTACGTTTCAATGTTCTTGAAAAAGACCAAAGTCTTATGGAAAGTATTTTGAGTTGTTATTCATTTTAGTTGACGTTACAATAATTTATAATTATGAGATACGTGAATTAATTAATAAGGAATATATTAGTAAATATATATGAAAAAGATATTTTGGTCTTCAAAAAAATAATTTTCTAGTTCTGCTTCTCTTTCCTATTTTTAAGAAACAAAATTTTTTAGTTTCTTTTCAATAGTAGAAAAACTATTTCTGCTTCCATTTAAAAGTAGTTTTAAAGATTTGTCAAACACTTAATTTTTCAAAAAAGAAGTGATTTTTCTAATAAAAAAAAATCAATTTTGGTCTCCTAACTAGGGGCGGGCATGGTATGGTACGGTATTTGAAAGTTTCGATATCGTAATTTCGGTATTCGATTTTAAAACGTTATACCATTACCATACCAATTTAATTCGGTATGGTTTGGTATATCAAAGTTTGGTTTCGATATTTTACGGTATGGTAAATCGGTAACCATAATTTGTTCAACTTCGACTAATATATACTCGTATAATAGAGTATTATGACTTCTGCAATTAAAAAAAATGTCTCAATTGTATCATACTAACACATTACACATGTAGAAATATATATATGCAAAATAAAGTATAAACAACTCCTTTTGTTAATCAATTCAATTCAAATACATTTCAATCAAAATAGAGTAGTAAAAATTAACTTCTAAACATTTAGTTTATACTAATATTAGATTGCATATTTGTTAGTATTTTAATAATTTATACGTTATTTATGTAACTATATACTTCGGTATGTTATGTCTAAATATCAAATATCGTATCGAATACCAAAAGAATTAAAATATATATCATATAACACACCAAATACCATAATATCAAAATTACAGTATTAAAATTTTTGATATGATATGATATTTCAGTATATACCATACCATGCTCACCCCTACTCCCAACAACAATGTCAAACAGACTCTAAAACAATGATATTTTTTAAAGTATGGTTCATTATATCTCAAAAATCAATTGAAGTGAATATTATTTAATAGTAAGGGTAAAATAGACACAACATGGCAAATTTTTCATTGATTTTATAAATTGGACAAATATTATTGGACATCCCAAAATAATACAGTGCACAAGTAAAAATTGAACATAAAAAGTATTCATTTTTCAATGTTTAGATTGTCACGACCCGAGCCTACACCCTGGACGTGGCCGGCACTCGAGAACCATTGATGGTCCCCAAGCGAACCCCCATCCTGGCTGACTACAAGCGGAAGACTAACTCAAGCATACAAAAGCTTAAAAACTGAATAAAAATAATATATTCAACTCGCCATAAAATAGGCAACTTAAGTCTTTAAAACATTTAACAAAATAAATTAACAGACTTCTGAAA
>JAJONR010010877.1:0-11209 GCA_029582245.1 Solanum etuberosum | reverse complement strand
GACTTTACAAAATCGAATTCGGGCGACTAGAACTCCCAAAACTGATCTTAGCGTGAATGGGTAATTTCTGAGTGTCATGGGTTGAAGGTCTGTTGTGAAATGGGGGTTTGAAACTCTTTAATTAACTCTCTATCTCCGTGTAAACCGCCAGGGTGGGATTATTCCTCCCAGGGCGGGGCCGCTGTAGCGGGATGAGGTCCGCCACAGCGGGACATACGCGACTTAAGTCAGAATTAAACCCCAAAAATGTCATTATTCTGCAAGTTTCGACTTTGAGAGCTAAGGAACAACCCCAGGTGATTTCTTGACAACTTTTCACCATTCTTGAGGCTAAAGGTCAGGTTTTCACTCCCCGAATCCATTTTTCGATCTGTAGAACTTAGTTTCTTGGGTAATTATCGTTGGGGGAGGGTTTTGATCTGAGAATTGTGGTGGAAGAAACCCTAAACTGGGTATGGGGATCAAGGGTTTGGCCTAGGATTGATGATTTCAATAATAAACCGGGTAATTAGGCTTCGTTTATTGATCCTTGCGTTATATTGATTGTTTGTAGACCAAGAACAAGCGGAAAGAATCCGGAAGGGAAAGAATCAAGTTTCTTAGGGGATTCAAGCTTTGTTCGAGGTAGGTGATGGTTGTGATTTCATGTTTGTGTGATATATGTTAGTAATTGCTTCATTGTATTGCATGTATGTATGTGAATGATGCATTATTGATCATACCTAATGTAAATGAATATGAACGAATAACTATATTCCATGAATCACCTCTTGATTGTATGATTATGAGAATGTACATTGTGATTGTGATTGTGGTATGTTGATTGGATCCGGTGCCATGATCCGACACACTAATTGGGATCGGATGTCACGTACCGACATACATATTGGATCGGATGTCACGTACTGACATACAAATTGGAATGGGTGTCACGATCCCACACACTAACTTGGAACGGGTGCCACGATCCGGTACACTAACATTTTGGGTATGGGTTCCATGAGAGGACCGTTGAATTGGGTTCCATGAGAGGACCATTGACTTGTTATATGCATGTGTATTATTGAAAAAGGTGGAATTGTACATTGATCCTGAAATGATATTGATATTGTATATATTCGGTATATGCCTGTTTACTGCGTTGTGATTACTTTCTTATATTGCACTTATTGGGATAGCCGTGTGATCCTACCAGTACACTGTGGTTGTGTACTGATACTGCACTTGCTTGTTCTTTGTTGAGTACAGGGCATCTTCAGGCGGCTATTGATAGACCTCAGCTAGGTGACTTTTGAGCGTGACAGGATTCAAGGGTGAGCCAGTTCTTTCAGGCTGCCATGGATCTATCTTGCTTAAGTCCACTCTTTTCAGACTCAGACTATTTGTTTAAGGTGTTTGTTTAGTTTCGGGGTTGTACCCCTTGTTCTTAGACTTGTTGTTAGTAGAGTTTTGGTACAATGACTTTCAGGTTCTAGGGGTTGTTCTTCCGCATTAGTTTGGCTAGTTTATTTAAACCTTTGGAGTTTATGGGAACTCTATATAATTTCTACATTTAAACCTGTTTCCGTATCTTTAAATGTGTAGTATTTTGGTTAAGGCTGCTTAGTTGGGTTGTAGTAACTGTTCTCCCAACGGAGGGTTAGTGTGGGTGCCAATCACGATGGTCTGGGTCGTGACATATGAGTTGGAAGTTAAGTGAGGTTCCATCGAGGCTCCAGGCCGCAACTCTTATCCTTACATAAAATAATGAAAGCTAATAGTCAAAAGGAAAATAAAAGTACAAGCTCCTATCTATGCAACTTCTCTTAGTCTTCACTTGAGTCTTGACTTTCAAATATCACCTTCATTTTTTGGCGAGTATCTTGATCTTGAATGGAATTCGATGCTTAACTTGCCACTTAGAGTGAGTTTTTGGCACTCCTCATATTGATAATTTGAAAATGTTCTTGAATGCCTGCTTGTTTTGTGGATCAGTAGCTGAATAGAAGCAGGTGTCAGGAGATCAGGTTGCTACATGCAATTAAGAAGCTGATTCTAGCTATCATGGGGATTGATCATTCAGAAAAGAGTTGCAACCTTGTTCTTGAATTTCAAATCCATGTTTCGCTTGAAGAAACCTGAAAACCATCACAAACAAAAGAAATAAGCAAAAATTTTGCCCCAGTTTTCACTGGAAATTTTTTGTGAGTTATTAAAAAATGTGATTTAAAAAAAAAAAAAAAACTCAAATAGGAAGTGTTATCCTAGGAGAAAAATAAAAATTAACGGTCTCAGACTAGGATGTGTTTATCCTAAGAGAAAGTAACCAAATCTCATTATGTAGGAGGGTCCTGCTAAACTAAATTCCATTATGTAGGAGGGTCCTGCTAATCCCATTATGTATGAGTGTCCTTCTAAACTAAAATCCCATTATGTAGGAGGGTCCTGCTAAACTAAATCTCATTACTTAGGAGGTCCTGCTAATCCCATTATGTAGGAGGGTCCTGCTAATCTAATGCCATTATTTATGAGGTTCCTACTAAACTAAATCTCATTATGTAGGAGGGTCCTGCTAATCCCATTATGTAGGACGGTCCTGCTAATCGTATTATTTAGGAGGGTCCTGCTAAACTAAATCCCATTATGTAGGAGGGTCCTGTTAATCCCATTATGTAGGAGGGTTCTGCTAAACTAAATCACATTATGTAGAAGGGTCCTGCTAATTCCATTATTTAGGAGGGTCCTGCTAAACTAAATCCCATTATGTAGGAGGGTCCTGCTAATCCCATTATTTAATAGGGTCCTGCTAATCCCATTATGAGGAGGGTCCTGCTAATCCAATTATGTATGAGGGTCATACTAATCTAAATCACATTATGTAGGAGGGTCCTGCTAATCCCATTATGTAGGAGTTCCTGCTAAACTAAATCTCATTATGTAAGAGGGTCCTGCTAATCCCATTATTTAGGAGGATCCTGCTAATCTAAATCCCATTATGTAGGAGGGTCCTGCTAATCCCATTATGAGGAGGGTCCTGCTAATCTCATTATGTAGGATGGTCCTGCTAAACTAATCCCATTATGAGGAGGGTCCTGCTAATCTAAATCTCATTATGTAGGAGGGTCCTGCTAATCCCATTATGAGGAGGGTCCTGCTAATCTCATTGTGTAGGAGGGTCCTGCTAATCTAAATTCCATTGTCTAGGAGGGTCCTACTACACTAATTTCCATTGTCCAGGAGGGTCTTGCTACACTAATTTCCATTGTCCAGGAGGGTCCTGCTACACTAAATCCCATTGTGACCCTGCTACACTAAATTCCATTGTCCAGGAGGGTCTTGCTATACTAATTTCCATTGTCCAGGAGGGTCCTGCTACACTAAATCCCATTGTCCAGGAGGGTTCTGCTACACTAATTCTTATATTTAGAAAGGTCTTGCTAAATAGAATCATCAAATGGAATCACCACAACATTATTATTTTTTTTTAATTTTTTAATTTTTTTTTAGTTTTTTTTTTGCCGCAGTTTGCACCAGAAAAATATTATTGAAGCTATTAGCATAAATGAGAAACACTTATAATAAAGAAATTTGCCAGACATAGAAGCAACTAGGGCGTTTGTTCTCTAAAAATGAAAGATGATAGGGTGTTTGTTCCCTAAAATGCCTCTAGGATGTTTGTTCCCTAGTAACGAGAGCTATTTTTTTTTTATTTTAAAAACTAAAAATATATCCAAGTTTTTAAATTGAGGAACTTTGAAACTCTTTTTAATTTATCATATTTCGATTTAAAAAAAAAAAGAAATGATCCAATTTCGTTCTTTCAATGATATAATTTTTTATTTTGTGAGACCGAGCCCATTGTAGGACTGCCTACATATCTTGTATAGCAAGAATCAGGTCAAACGTAGTTCACAAACAAAAACTATTTTTCCTTTTCTTGATTTTCCCATAAAAGACATCTTTTGAGAAACGAATCAGTTCATGGTTGACAATGTTGACTTTAGTTGGTCCCAACAATTAATATTATGCATATGAATCACCTTCAACTACTTTCAGATAAACTTGAGGTCAACTTTGAGTAATTCCTATAGTTTCAAATGATATCTCAAACATACTTAAGTATTTACAAGATCATTTTATCTTGCCTAAATTAAGGGATTAGAACTATTCATATCCTCACGTTTCAAGTGCCATTACAACAAATAAAGTCCTTTTTCACACATTATAGAATAATTTAGATTGTAGGACATTTTTGAAAGTTAATTATTAAAAAATATTTTGTCAAGGTGCGTCACTGCATCCTTGAATTTCTTTTAATATCTCAAAAAAGATGTGTAACCACATTCTTAATTGAGACAAATATTTTTAAAAGGTGTATAAAGTTTGTTTAACGTTGAAAATAATTATTTTCCTTTATAAATCCAAAATAACTTATTCAAAGCAAATCATTATTATTAACTTCGATTAAATTTGTACAAGGTCCAACAAGTTAAATTTAAATAGTAACAAGAAAAATGGTATAACTTATGATATAAGCTCCTTTAGACTAAAGTTTGGAAATGTTAACACCAATAGAAATTATATAGAAATAGTAATTCAATTAATGATTCAACTTATCTTAAGCCATAAATTATTATTTTAAATAAAACAAAACTCAATGTACTAAATCTAAATCCTTAATTAATTTCTCATATTCAATGAAATTCTACATGACGTTAACTAGAAACTTATTCAAAGCATCAAAATTGTACCATTATAAATAACAACAAATATATTTATTTCAATCAAATTATGAATGAAACAAAATTATATATAAAGAAAAAAAAGTATCGTAAAATTACATAACATTCCATATATAAATTAAATAGATAAGTTAGAGTTAAATACCGTAAAATAAAATTGAATACCGTAAAATCTTGACCGAAGCTCGTTTAGAACACTCACAATTTTTTTTTGGTGTGGATGTGTGTTGTATTTTTGTTTCCATGTGTTATAGTAGTTGGAAGGAAATTAAAATGTTTGGATGTTGTTTTCTCTTTTCCTTTTCCTGTACGTATGTATGTTGGTAGTATTTTTGTTGTTGTGAGTGGAGTGTGTTGTATTTTGCTGATTCTTTTTTTTCCCCTTCCGTGTATGTATGTTGGTTGTATTTTGTATATATATTTGGGTGTGTGTTGCTGTTGTCTTTGGTGGTGTGGGATGTGAGGGTGGTGAGTGGAGTTGAGGAATTGGGGTAATGGGGTGTAGTATAGGTGGGTTGGGGTAGTGGGGGTAGTTTAGGGGAGGATAATGGGTATTTTTTATAAATTAAATATATATAAAATTATAATAATAAAAATATTAATTATTTTGAACTAATGAAATATAAAAAATACTAAATGACTAATTAAAAAAATACAATTAAGAAATAACTAGTTTATTTATTAAATCTAAATTAAAAGAAAATATATATTTTTGTAAATTTTATTTTCTTTATAACAAAACTTACACTGATAATGCAACTCTATTTTTGTAGTTTTCAAATATTTAAGATAAAAGAAAAATATCTAATTTATATGTAAAAGCAATATTTATGTACTAAAAATGGTCTAAGACTTAAGTTCGGTAAAAAATTATGTGTCTACATACATAATGGTATTTAGTTTAGCAGGACCCTCCTACATAATGGGATTAGCAGGACCCTCCTACATAATGAGATTTAGTTTAGCAGGACCCTCCTACATAATGAGATTTTAGTTTAGCAGGACCCTCCTACATAATAGGATTAGCAGGACCCTTCTACAAAATGGGATTTAGATTAGCAGGACCTTTCTGGACAATGGGATTAGCAGGATCCTCCTACATAATGGGATTTGGTTACTTTCTCCTAGGACAAACACTTCCTAATCTGAGACCGTTAATTTTTATTTTTTTTAAAATTCACATTTGCTAATAACTCACAAAAAAATTCCATTGAAAACTAGGGAAATTTTTTTATTTATTTCTTTTGTTTGTGATGGTTTTCAGGTTTCTTCAAGTGAAACATGGATTTGAAATTCAAGAACAAAGTTTCAACTCTTTTCAGAATGATCAATCCCCATGATAGCTAGGTTCAGCTTCTTAATTGCATGTAGCAACCTGACCTCCTGACATCTATTTCTATTCAGCTACCGATCAAGAAAACATGTAGTCATTCAAGAACATATTCAAATTGTCATTTTGAAGAGTGTCAAAGGCTCACTCTAAGTGGCAAGTTAAGCCTCAAATTCAATTCAAGATCAAGATACTCACCCCAAAAAATCAAGGTGATATCTGGAAGTCAAGACTCAAGTGAAGGCTCAAGAGAAGCTGCATAGATAGGAACTAGTACTTTTATTTTCCTTTTGACTATTAGCTTTCATTTTCTTAGGTAAAAATAGGAGCCGTGAACTGAAGCCACGATGGCATCTCACTTAACTTCCAACTCATCTCCTTGAACTACATGTGACCTGATTTCCTTATAACCCGGGATATGTGGGATGTCCAAAACCAAGACTCGGTCGCATAAATTTTTCCTTCAAATACAAGTCCGATCAAAATTTGTCAGCTTATCTACTTCTTTGTTTGAAAACTCTTTGTGTTTCCAGTCAAAGAGGGGCAAACTGTAGACACGTAATTTTTGACCGAACTTAAGGTATTACACCATTTTTAGTACATAAATATTGCGTTTATATATTAATTAAATATTTTTATTTTTCATCGTATTTTAGTAAGTTTATTTTAAAAGATTGAAAAACTACAAAAAATATATGTTTTCTTTTAGTTTAAATTTTAATAAATAAGCTAATATTTCTTAATTATATTTTTAGACTAGCTATTTGACTTTTCTTATATTTTATTAACTCAAAATAATTATTTAATATTTTTATTATTACGATTTTTATATATATATTTAATTTTAAAAAATAATAATAACCTAAACTACCCACACTACCCCACTACATCTACCCTCACCCCACTTTCAATTCCACTAGCCCACACACCCCATTCCACTCACCACTCCCTCACACTACACACACAACACACATATACTACATACTACAAACATACGTATGCACACACGCACAACACACAAAAAACCCATTCTGCACAACACCACAAAAAACACAAAAGAATGAAAAAGAGCATTAAGAACACACCAAAAAAAAATACAAAAATCAGCATACATACACGCACACATCTGGAAAAAAAAAATCCAAACTTTTCCCATGTCAACTACAAAAAGAAAATACAATCAGCAATATAAAAAAATCAGCACTACACCTCACGGAGGAAAGAAATAACAACTTTGTGGGTGTTCTAATCGAGTTTCGGTCAGGATTTTGCGGTATTTATTCTCTTTATTTAAAGCTAAACTTTACCTTATCTCTTTAATTTATTTATGGAATCTGATGCAATTTTATGATAAGTTTTCTTATATTTTATTTTATTCATAATTTGATTAAAATGAAGAATGTGTTAAGTGTTATATCTCTTTTTAATGAATGAAAGTAGCTTTAATTGGTGATTATTTTATTTATGTATTTTTATTCATTTGTTGTGATCTTTTAAAAACTAATGGGTCATGGCGTTGTTCTTGTCTTGATTTGGATGTCATTAATAATAAAGTAGGGAATGTACGACTAAAATCTATATTGTTGTTTTATTTTATCAAACACAAATTGGACTATTTTGTTATTGTTTTGTGTATTAGAAAGTGTATACTTAATTTTGCCGTCAACTATAAGAATAATAAAAAATAATCCAAAATATTTTATATTGTATCCTAGAAGTCTAGATTTATTTTACTTTATTTGATTTTCTTTACAAGGAAAAAATATTTTCTTTTAATGTTTAGACAAACTTTTAGGCATGTTAAAAATATTTGTTTCTATTAAGAATGCAGTTGCGCATCTTTTTGAGACACTAAAAGAAATTCAAGGGTGTGGTGACACGCCTTGGTCAAAATATTTTCAATAGTTAACTTTCATTAAATTTATAATAAATTTGTAGACAAAGAATATTAGGTGATGCACACGAGAGAAGAAATCAATTATGCTTCTAAGTTATTGTATGTCAAAAATCGAGAATGCAGTTGTGCATCCGATGTAAGACTAATTAAATTCAACGATAAAAAAAAGAGAGCAAATCATGGCCTACAACATAATTTATCCAGAAAAATAATAATTTAATTCAGGTATAAGTCAATAATAGCGACCGTGCTAGAACCACGGGACTCGAGGGATGCATAATACCTTCCCCTCGGTAAATAGAATTCCTTACCCGAATTTCTAGTTCGCAGACCAAATAAAGAGTCATTTACTTTTGATTAGGGATTAAGAAAAAAGGTGACTTGGAACACCATAACTCAATTTCAAGTGGCGACTCTGAAAAATAAAATAATCCCTAATCAATACCGTCACTTTAATTTGAAAAACCCTTCCGCCGTGCCGAAAAGGGGTCCGGATGAGAATGCCCAAAAGAAGAATAGGTTCTTAGCTTGGAGGACATAGAACCTATTCTTCTTTTGGGCATTCTCATCCGGACCACTAGGATCAACTTGCTTACCCTCTCTTCTCATAGCTTTTGACTTAGGACAATCTTTCATCTTGTGGCCACTCTCACCACAAATAAAGCAACCCTCTCTACCGGCCAAACACCTACCCTCATGTCTCCTTCCACACCTAGCACAAGTAGACCATGGAGGCTCATTACCACTTCCGGGTGGCTTAGGGTTAGACACCCTCTCATACTTATAATTAGGATCATTAGAAGAGCCTTGTCCGGAAAACTTTTGTGGATTCCTAAAACGACCATGTCCATCGGACCCATCATAATATGACTTATCATTGTCCATCCTAGACCTCTTTTTCTCCCTAGATTTATCTTCCTTGAGTTTATCTTCTTCCATTTTTTAGGCATACACCATGAGACGTGAGATATCCATATCATTATGGAGCATTGTTGTACGACATTCTTTTGCTACTATGTCGGACACCCCCGTCAAAAACCTACTCATCATATCCCTCGGATTTGCTACCATAGATGGAGCATACTTAGACAATAGAGTAAATTTCAAGGCATACTCCTTAACACTCATGCTACCTTGCTTAAGGTTGATAAACTCTTCCACCTTGGCTTCCCTCAACTCTCGGGGAAAGAAACTATCAAGAAATGCTAGTTTGAACACTTCCCACTCTATGGGGCCCACTTCTACCAGCCTAGCATCTTTCCATTTTTCATACCATATTTAAGCAACATCTTTCAATTGGTAAGCGGCTAGCTCCGCTTTCTCTACCGAAGTCAACCCCATGATAGCTAGTACTTTATAAACCTCCTCTATAAACCCATTAGGATCCTCTTCTACTTTGGAGCAACTAAACTCCAGAGGGTTCATCCTCAAAAACTCTCTCACTCTAGAAGCAGCCATCCCCCTTATTGGGTTTTCCAGAGCTACCACCTCGCTATTCACTTGTGCCGTCAAAGTTTGAGCTTGAGTAGTCAAAGCTTGGGCCAATATTTGGAAAGCCGACCTAATCTCCGCATTCGACATATCTGGAGAATCAATTGGAGCTTTGGGAGGAGCTTGGGGAGGGAAATCTTACTCCACATTGCCTTCCTCATCTCTCCTAGCATTAGCCCTAGTATTAGCCATATCCTGAAAAACCATAGGGCAAGGATTAGGAGAAAGACCTACTAGAGCCAAACTCTATGGCACGAATTAGAGAATGAATAAATGAGATTTCCTAAATATCCAATAGCCTCCTATTTATAAATGTGGAGCGCTTCACATTTATGAACAAGACTCTACTAGATGTGGTTTGAGACAATCCTAGAACCATTCTAAAACCTTGTGCTCTGATTACCAAGTTTGTCACGACCAATGGGTACACCCTAGATGTAACATGGCGTACTTGACCCCAAAGGGGTCTCATACAAGCCCTTAGCATATCACAACATAAGATAATAGAAAAGTACGGAAATTTTAAAACTTTATCCATACAATTGAAGTCTTTATAAAATGCAAGCGGAAATCTTACTACACTTTGTCTCAAACCATCTAATACAACTTTGAATAAACTCTTGGGACACAACTCATACAATAGTCTCAAACATAAAGAAAAGACATAAAGGAAGTGGTGGCTTTATCCTCGATACTATGAGGACTCACCAAGTATTCAACTTCTTGCTCCTTAGAAACCTATCCTCGAGAATGGACCTCAAATCACCGAACCCTACATTTGATTAGAATGTAGGTAAGAGTATGTGTTAGTACAAAAGTACTAAATATGATAGCTAGCATAACATCATAAGAGCATCTCATAATGGTTAGTCAACATGCGACATAAGCATAAGAGAGAATAACATAGTCATAAGCATAATCTCCAAAATAAGCATCATATAAGCATAAGTCAACATAAGACATAATTCTTGAGCATAGGAGATACATCATGTTCATGGCATAATCTACCCTTATACCTTCATATCATATGAGCACTACTCCTAAGTAACCTCAAGACACACTTATGCAATGTATGAAGGGCATCCGATAATACCATTCACACTAAGCATAACCTTGAAGTCACCATGTTCATACTTACCATTCATTAGTCTCATTCTTGACCTACTTCATATAGACAAGGAAACTACAATCTTTAGTCAACATATCATGGAAGGCAACTATAGCAACACTCCAAGCTAAGCATGCATCATCTACGAGAACACTTCATAAGTAGCTTCAAGTCATACTTGTGCAATGCATGAATGACATCCCATACTACCATTCACACTAAGTACCACTTTCGGCCATCATACATACTTACTAGATTGGGGGACTAGTCCCTCTATACTATTTGACATATTCATTTAGGGTACTTCCCCCATTTAGTACAAGGCAAGTCAATACACATGAATGAATTCTATTTATCAATTCAAGGCTACCAAGGAGTAGCACCCTAATAGGCTAGAACAAGCTATCATGGAAAAACACATTACATGCAAGTCCAGGCTATACAAGGAAGGGTACTATGTTCCATCCTAGCTACCATGCAAGAATTATATGATGCTAGTGCAAGATACCCTTAGGAGAGTATGATTTCTCAATCCTAAGCTACCATGAAATGGTCTTGGCCTAACCAAGTCAAGCTACCATGAAGGCATCCTATGATGCAAGTTCAAGCTACCCTTAGGAGAGTGTAATTCCTCAATCCTAGGCTACCATGAGATCTACTAT
>JAJONR010010876.1:0-15167 GCA_029582245.1 Solanum etuberosum | reverse complement strand
TTACCTAACTTAAAAACTTGAGATACAACCCTTGAACACTTAAAATATGACATACCACATCATTCTTAATTTATTACTCACCCTCTTTATTTTTCCAAGAAGGTACGAGTTAAATTAGAGTTCCGAAAAGTCGGGGTGTTCATCAAATTTGGGTGAAATTTTACCATGTGTTTGGCCATAGTATTTGGGAAACATATTTAACTTTTTTACAAAATATGATTTATACCCATAAATTTTAAAAACTATCAAAACTTACCATAAGTTTGTATTACAAGTCAATTGGATCTTTGTTGAAACAAATAACAAGTAGTGTCCATTACACTGGAGCAATGTGGTAGTTTGGAGTAAGTGCTACAAGCATCATTCCATACATCGTGAAGTAGACAAAGCACATGACTTTGTTACCCTGAGCCGATTGTTCATCATTTTCATCAACAACCATATCATCACTTTCATATTCACTGAATATTTCATCACTACTTTGGTGTTCACGTAAAAAATTATGTAATACAACCCAAACAACTACTATTGAGGGTGTTTTTGTAAAAGATAAAAGTTTGGTGTAAAATTTCAATTTTTAAAAGATCCCAAATACTGAGATTTGGCCCAAATACAAGAAAAAACTAGCATTTGAGAATTTGTGATATTTGCCAAAAATATTTGCCAAATAATGGCAAATTGTATGGACAAACACTATTTGCCAAATTTTTCCCCAAATATTACTTGGGAAATCTATGGCCAAACGGGTCCTAAGATTCCCCAATTTAAGAGTAGAAATTCCCAATTTGAGTTAGGGTTTTCTTCTAAGTTGTGGGTCTTGATAAATGTTGATCCAATTGATTGGGTTATGATTGTTTATGCATGAATTGAGAGGATTACATATTTTTAGGATGAATTTACATGTACCCATGCTTAACCTTAAGGTGAAATTGATGTAAATGGATTTTACTCCATGAAAGGAGAATTAATGGATTTAGGTGTATTCTTATAGGATAAATAAGGTACATTATGAATTGCTTTGAGATTGAAGCATATGTGATGATTATGATATGAATTTCTTAGAGAGTGAAGCATATATGATGATTATGATATGTGTTCTTTGAGAGTGAAGCATATGTTATGAATTGTTGATTATTGATGTAATCGTTGGAGAAGGGATAGTTTCCCCACTTTATTTGCTTATGTATGAATGTGAAAGGTTTTCTCACATTGAATGATTCTAGGTTGAAAGGATTGCTCACCTAAAATGAATCTAATCTAAACACTATGAAATTGATAAGGCTAGAGGCGATTACTCTTGACCTCTAAATGAGAAGGATATGAGGTGATTACCCATATTCCTTAGAATAGAATACGAGGCGATTACCATTATTCCTTGAAGTTTAACAAGAGGCGACTACCCACGTTCCTATAATTGTGAATTGGACTAGAGGCGAGTACCCATGATCCTTTATAGAAAGACAAGAGGCGAGTACCCATGTCACATGATGTTGTACTAGAGGCGAGTACCCATGATGCTATAGTAAGAGGGACTAGAGGCAACTACTCATGACTCCAATGTTAAGAAGGGCTAGAGGCGATTACCCATGTTCCTTTATAGTGAGGCAAGAGGTGATTCCCCATGTCTATAAAAGATAAGCTAGAACATGTTATGATAGGGGATGAGCTTGGATGATTGCTTGAGTTTTCCTTCTATGATGAGTAAGACTAGTGGCGGATTACCCATGTCTTGGCTAAGTATGAATTGAGGTTACTTCAAGAAGTTTTCCTTGTATCTATTATGTGCATTGATTATGCCTTATGAATTATGTTGTCTAACTCTTATGTTTATGTTAATGTTTATGCAAGTTATCATATTTAGTACATTCTTGTACTAACGCATACTTCTGCCTACATTTCTTATCCAAATGTAGGGTCTGACGTTCCTGACTCTCATCCCTGTGGCTAGGATCTATAGTAGAGGCAAGGTTGAAGATTGGTGAGTCCAAATAGCCTTCAAGGATTTGGCCACCATTTCCTTAAGTTCTTTTCATTTTAGTTTTGAACATTGTTGTATGGGCTGTGTCCCAAGAATCTATTGTGTTAGATGGTTTTTGAGACAAGTGTATTAGACTTCCGCTTCGTTTTATAAAGACTTTGATATTGTTGAAATGTTTTAAATCTTGTCGATTTTTTATTATCTTGACTATGAAAGCTAAGTGTCTTATATGAGGCCTCTCGGGATCTTGTATGCCATGTTACGTCTAGGGTGTACCCCTGGGTCATGACAAACTTGGTAATCAAAGCACAAGGTATAGAAAGGTTCTAGGATGTCTCAAAACCACGTCAAGTAGAGTCTTGTTCATAAGTGTGAAGTGCGCCACATTTATGAATAAGAGGCTACAAGATGTTTAGGAAACTTCACTTCTTTATTACTCTAAGTCATGCGATAGAGTTTAACTCTACAAGGTCTCTCTCCTAATCCTTACCTGATGGTCTACAGGAAATGACTACTCGAAGAGCTTTTGCTAGAAGGAATGAGGGAGAAAATATTGGTCAAGGAGCTCCTCCACAAGCTCCTCAAGCTCCGGTTGATCCTTTGGCCGAGCAAGTGACTAATGCGGAGTTTAGGACTACTTTTCATGTTTTGGCTCAAGCCATGACGGCCCAAGCAAATAGGGAGTTTAAGGTCCCTATGAACCCAAATGTGGATTTCACTAGGATGAATCCTCCGGAATTCTATGGCTCTAAGGTTGAGGAAGATCCTCAACAGTTCATTGATGAGATTTACAAGGTGTTGGCTATTATGGGAGTGACTCCGGTGGAAAAGGCAGAATGGGCCGCTTATCAACTTAAAGGTGTTGCTCAAATTTGGTTCAACCAATGGAAGGAAGCAAGGCCGGTAGATGCGGGTCCCCTAGAATGGGAAAGGTTTAAGCTGGCTTTTTTGATAGGTTCTTTCCTCTTGAGATGAGGGAGGCTGTAACACCTCGGATTTGAGAAAATAGAAAAAAATGCAGCTTTCCAGACCTGGTGCAAGAACCACGAAAGCCACTGACGGTCCGTGGTCCGACACACAATCCGTAGGTGGGGTCCGATGTTGGGCACCAAATATTTATAGTCTCTGACCCCACCCACGGTCGATCAGGATGGTCCATGGTTGGACCTACGTACCGTAGGTCTTACCGTAGGTGATGAGGATCAGCAGCCAATTGGAGAGAATTGGTTGTTGGGTCAACTTCAAACGGTCATATCTTTTAGCACAGAATGAATTAGGTGGCCCATAACCTATCAAATGAAAGATAATTGAATCCTCTTTCCAACGCCACCGAGTTTGCTAAAATCCCATCTCGGAGTAAAAAGTTATGCTCATTTTAGTGAAGCCCTATCGGGAGAGCTTGACGGACAACCCCTACTGATGGTTGGTAGGTCAACCGACGGTCCGTAGGTCCCTCCGTGGATGACCTTCGTCAGCTTTTAAGTTAGGGTCATTTAGGTCTTTTTCCTATGTGTTGGGCCCTTAAACTACGTCGTTTAATGCCTAAACTACATCGTTTTACTCAGCTTAAGCCTAATAACTTAGTCAGACATACCCAGAACCTTTATTCTCCAAAATTCATCAAAATTAGAGCAAAATGAGAAGCAAGAGGCGCCAGATTTCCCAAAAACACCCAGCAGGTTTCCTTCAAGTTTCAGCCCTGAAATCGAAGGATTTTTCCGTAGATTTCATCACCAGGTATGTGGGATTTCACTAGTGGATTCCTTTCGTCCACTATGTCCCTAGAATTCAGTCAGACTTTTGATTCCCTATATCTTATTTAGACCTAGGGTTTCTAGAAACTTTAGATATTGGTTGTGATTCAGCTGTTATAGTATTCCTAATCGAATTATCATGTTTTCTTGGAATCACTATTAAATTCCTTGTATGAAACTCAGAACCCTAGTTGTGTAGTTTATTTTAGTTCATGAAATGCACTTGCTAGGTCAGTAAAACAAATAATCATGCTTCAGTTTTCGAATGTCACATTATCAGTATATAATTGTTACATTGTCAGATTTTGCATGTCAGTATTTTGAGCTATTCAGTATTTCAGTCATAATGTGTCATATACATACTCAGTTGGGAGTAGACTTAACACCGAGTTGGACTAGGGTTCAGCATACCCGTATAGTCCCAGAACTACGTGCCCCCATAGGAGTATAAGTCCCCTCTGTTGGGCATCAGATTTAGTGATCACGCAAGTCATGCCTTTATACCCCTGGCAAGGTATATTGGGTCCTCTCGATGGGGTGTATACATCGAACTCCACGTTTAACTCACGTTGTTTTATGTCGGTTAATAGTAGCTCCCACAGTCAGACTCTAGTGCACTTGACCAGGTTTTCAGTTTATACTCAGTATTTAGTCTCAGCATGTTATGTTTATAATTAGTACTTGGTCATTGTATTTAGCTCAGTTTTCAGTATGTTTCAGTATTATTATTCTGTTCAGATTATATCATTGCTCAGTTATGCATTATTCAACTTATATATTTTGTTCAGCTATTATCTATATCCTGCATGCTTAGTACATTCCAAGTACTGACGCATACTCTATGCTACATCCTTTCATGATGTAGGTTCAGGTATTCAGCATTCAGATCACGCTTAGATCGACTTTAAGTCTGTATTCAGCAGATTCAGTAGTGAGTCCTCATACTTCGAGGACAAAAGATTTACGTTTCATTTTTAGTCTTTTATTCAGTTTTCAGTCTTGCTAGAGTTAGTTGGGTACATGTCCCAACAACTCTAGTCAGTTAGAGGCTTTTCAGACATAGTACTAGAATCAGCTTGACTTGTTAAGTTTATCTTCCAATATTGTTAAACTCTTAGTATGTTTTTATACTTCAGACTAGTTGGGTATTCCCCACTTTCAGTTATCAATTGATTTAGCTTCCGCAATAGTTCATGTTTTCATTTAGATATATTTTTGTATGCTTATGATATGCCAGCTTCAGCGTTAGCTTGGGGTCACCCGTGATCCTAGGTCCCGTGTTACGTCAAGGAGGTAGCCTCAGGGAATGACAGAGGTAAAATTTCTTGAGTTTATTAATCTCTGACAAGGAAATATGATCGTGAAAGAATATGCTTTGAGGTTCACTCAATTGTCAAAACATGCTCGTTCTATAGTTGTCGACTCTAAGGCAAGGATGAGCAAGTTCGTTTTGGGTGTGTCTGAATTGGTAGTGAAAGAATACCGTACGGCTATGCCTGTCCATGACATAGATATTTCTCATCTCATGATTTATGCCCAACAGATCGAAGAGGAGAAACTTAAGGAGAGTTCTAGGGAGACAAAGAGGTCTAGAACCGGTGATGGTAATTTCTCTCATACAAGGTCTGATGGACATGATCGTCCTAGGTTTCGACAAAGGTTTTCTGGGCAAGGTTCCTCCAATGCTCCTAAGTTCAACAAAGAGAGGGTGTCTAATCCTAAGCCTTAAGGAGGTGGTAGGGGGTCTTCATTGCAAAATTATTCTAAGTGAGGAAGAAAGCATGAAGGTAAATGTCTAGCGGGTTACAATGCTTGTTTTGGTTGTGGTAAGAAGGACCACAAGATAAGAGATTGTCCTTTAGTTGCTAAGAATGAGGGAGATACTCATCGTAGAGCTCAACCCTATCCTTCATCCGGTCCAAGTGGTTCGGGTACTAGTGCTCCCAAGCAAAATAGGTTCTATGCACTTCAGACTCGTGGTGAGCAAGAGGGTTCTCCCAATGTGGTTATCGGTATGTTGAAAGTCTTTCAACTTGATGTTTATGCTTTACTTCATCCCGGTGCTACCTTGTCTTTGGTGATGCCATATGTGGCTATGAGGTTTGATATGCTTCTGCTGTGTTATTAGATCCTTTTTCTGTCTCTACTCCTGTTGGTGATTCAATTGTGGCTAAGAGGGTCTATAGAAGGTGTCCCGACTCCTTATCCCATAGAGTTACTCTTATTGATTTGGTAGAGCTTGATATGCTAGATTTTGATGTCATTCTTGGGATGGATTGGTTGCATTCGTGTTATGCTTCTATTGATTGTAGAACCTATGTAGTTAGATTTCAGTTCCCGAATGAACCTGTCCTAGAGTGGAAGGAGGGAAATTCTATGCCAAAAGGTCTGTTTATTTATTTCCTTAATGCTAGAAAGATGATTTCTAAGGGTGGCATGTACCATCTAGTTAGGGTGAGGGATATGGATTCCAAAACCCCTACTCTTGAGTTAGTCCCCGTTGTTAATGAGTTTCCGGATTTGTTCCAAGATGATTTACCTGGTATTCCTCCTGAAAGGGAAATAGATTTCGGTATTGACCTTATCCCAGATACGCAGCCTATTTCTATTACTCCTTATAGAATGGCTCTGGTAGAACTTAAGGAATTAAAGGAGAAATTGAAAGATTTGTTAGATAAGGGTTTCATCCGACTGAGTATATCTCCATGGGGTGCTCCAGTTTTGTTTGTTAAAAATAAAGATGGTTCACTTCGTATGTGTATTGATTACCGGCAATTTAATAAGGTGACCATTAAGAATAAGTATCCTCTTCCAAGAATAGATGACTTGTTTGACCAACTCCAAGGAGCGAGTTACTTTTCCAAGATTGACCTTAGGTCGGGTTATCATCAATTGAGGGTGAAGGGTGATGATATTTTGAAAATGGCTTTTAAAACCCGGTTTGGTCATTATGAGTTTTTGGTAATGTCGTTTGGTTTCACTAATACTCCGGCGGCATTTATGGATTTAATGAATAGGGTGTTTAGACAATACCTTGATATGTTCGTAATTGTGTTCATTGATGATATATTGATTTATTCGAGAAGTGAGGATGATCTCATCAATCATTTGAGGATTGTGTTGCAAATTCTCAAGGACCAACAACTCTTTGCAAAGTTTAGCAAGTGTGAGTTTTGGCTAAGGTCTGTAGCTTTTCTTGGTCATATTGTTTCAAGTAAGCGTATTGAGGTAGATCCTAAGAAGATGGATGCGGTCAAGATTTGGCATAGACCTTTATCCCCTTCGGATATTAGAAATTTCTTCGGTTTAGCTGGTTACTATAGAAGGTTTGTTGAGGGGTTTTCTTCTATTGCCTCTCTATTGACAGCTTTGACTCAAAAGAAGGCCAAGTTCATATGGTTTAAAGCATGTGAGAAGAGTTTTCAGGAATTGAAAGATAGACATACTTCTGCTCCGGTGTTGACTTTACCGGAAGGAACAGATGGCTTTGTTGCTTATTGTGATGCCTCGAGAATTGAGTTAGGATGTGTGCTTATGCAAAATGGAAAGGTTATTGCTGATGCTTCAAGGCAACTTAAGGTTCATGAGAAAAATTATCCTACCCATGATCTTGAATTAGCGGCGGTGGTTTTTGCTTTAAAGATTTGGAGGAATTATTTGTACGGTGTGCATGTAGATGTGTTTACCGACCACAAGAGTTTGCAATATATGTTTAATCAGAAGGATTTAAATGTTCGCCAAAGAAGGTGGCTTGAGTTACTTAAGGATCATGATATGAGTATTATCTATCACGCCGGTAAGGCAAATGTAGTAGTTGATTCTCTTAGCCGACTATCAATTGGTAGTGGTGCCCATATAGAAGAAGATAAGAAAGAATTGGTACGAGATGTAAATAGATTGGCCCAATTGGGTGTTCAGTTAGTAGACTCTACCAAGGGTAGTGTTATGGTTCATAATGGTTCAGAATCATCTTTTGTGACAGATGTGAAAGCCAAACAATGTCTTGATCCGACCTTAGTAGAATTGAAAGAAGCAGTGCTTAGAAAGTCCATAAAGGCTTTCTCCCAAGGGAGAGATGGTGTGCTTAGATATCAAGGTCGTTTGTGTGTTCCTAATGTTGATGACTTGAGTGAACATATCTTGTCAGAAGCCCATATTTCTCGGTATTCCATTCACCCGGGAGCCACCAAGATGTACCGTGACTTGAGGGAGATCTATTTGTGGAATGGTATGAAGAAGGATATTACGGAATTTGTGGCTAAGTATCCAAATTGCGAACAAGTGAAAGTTGAGCATCAGAAATCAAGAGGTTTATCCCAAGACATTAGTATTCCTACTTGGAAGTGGGAAGATTTGAATATGGACTTCATAGTTGGTTTGCCTCGCACCCGGCGACAATATGATTCTATTTGGGTCATAGTAGACCGAATGACGAAATCGGCTCATTTCATTCCCGTCAAAGTTTCTTATTCGGTAGAATATTATGCTAAGTGTTATTTGAGAGAAATGGTAAGGTTGCATGGAGTACCCTTGTATCTCCGATCGAGGTACTCAGTTTACTTCTCAGTTTTGGAAATCTTTCCAAAAGGGTCTTGGCACAAAAGTTAAGCTTAGCACGGCTTTTCATCCACAAACTGATGGGCAAGCGGAGAGAACTATCTAAACTTTGGAAGATATGTTAAGAGCGTGTGTCATCGATTTCAAGGGAAATTGGGATGATCACTTGCCTTTGATTGAGTTTGCTTATAATAATAGCTATCACTCGAGTATTGGTATGGCTCCATTTGAGAATATTTATGGTAGGAGGTTTAGGTCTCCTATAGGTTGGTTTGAGGTGGGTGAAGTTGCCTTAATAGGACCCGAGTTAGTTTATGAGGCTATGGAGAAAGTCCGACTTATTAGAAAAAGGTTGAGAACAGCCCAAAGTTGACAAAAGTCCTATGCCGATGTTAGAAGGAGAGATCTTGAATTTGAGTTTCATGATTGGGTGTACTTGAAAATTTCAACCATGAAGGGTGTGATGAGATTTGGTAAGAAAGGGAAGCTTAGTCCCCACTATATAGGCCCATATCAAGTCTTTAGACGTGTTGGTAAGGTTGCTTATGAACTTGAGTTGCCTAATGATTAGGCATCGGTGCATCTGGTTTTCCATGTCTTTATGTTAAGAAATGTGCTGGAGATCCGATATCCATAGTTCCCATAGAAGGTTTGGGAGTTGATGAGAATCTTTCTTATGAAAAAGTTCCGGTTGAGATTTTGGACCGGCAAGTCAAGAAGTTGAGAAATAAGGAAGTTGCTTCCGTGAAAGTGTTGTGGAGAAATCAATTAGTTGAGGGTGCTACCACGGAGGCCGAGGCCGATATGATGTCCCGATATCCTCATCTTTTTCCTTCTACTCCTACTCTTACTTGAGGTAATGAGTTCCTCATGGTTTCCTCTTTGTTTTGGTGTCATGTGTTTTAGATATTCCCATGAGTTCCTTATTTTATGCATTGTTCATGAAAAACTTGTATTTTGTAAGAAAATGAGTTTACATGATTGATTTTCCTCATGTTGTTGTGCATTGAGTATGACTTGCCTATAGACTTCATGAGATGATGTTGAGCATGTTTTTAGCTTGGAGATGGTAGTTCCTCCTTGAATATGAGTAAGAATCGCATATAGACTACATGATTTGATGATATGAGCATGTTGTATATGGAGTTGATATTTCCTCCTTGATATATATGTGTTTATGTGATTTCATGCATATTGAGTTGCTAGGTCTAGTTTCTATCTTCCTTATGATGCATTGAGTATGTTTAGCTTGGAGTCGAAGTTCCTCCTTGGTTATGTGCATTTTGATGAGCTTGCATGCATGATGGGATGCTAGTATTGAGTATTTTCTATCAAGAGGTGTCTAGAATTCCATTAGAGGATGAATGTTCCCAAGGGGGAGATAATGTAACACCTCGAAATCTAGTAGTCTAAGCAAGGGACCAAGTGAGAAGTCATGAGCCAAAGAATTGAGCTTGGGTAATGATGAGTCTGAGATTTCGGCTCATTTAGGGCTTTGTTTTCATAGTTTAACTGTCTTCAATGCCTAATTTATGCTCTAAACTGATGTTAAAGTGTTGATTTGCAGCAATGAAGGCTAAGGAGCAAGGCAAGGACATTATAGGGCAAAAAGGAGCGAAAAAGTTGAAGAAGTTGAAGGAAGGCAATCCTGGTGATCGCCAATACCACTCGGCGAGCCGCCAAGTGGCTCTGTAGCTCGCCTAAAGTTCCAGCATGCCAGCCCTGGGAAAGAACCTACTTGGTGATGGAAATGGGCAGTCCGCGGACCGCCAAACGGATCGGCGACCTCAACCCTGATCGTCTAAAGTCACAAAATCCTGAGGATAAAGAGCCAAGGCAAACCGGCGATGGAATGGAGCAAAGGGTGGGAAGGAAATCCTTGTGATCGGCGAGCCGCCGAGTGGCTCTTAGCTCGCCTAAAGTTCCAGCATGCCAGCCCTGGGGAAGAACCTACTTGGCAATGGAAATGGACAGTCGGCAGACCGCCGAACGGATCGGCGACCTCGACCCTAATTTCCTAAGGTCACAGAACCCTGAGGATAAAGAGCCAAGGCAAACCAACGATGGAATGGAGCAAAGGGTGCGTCGCCGACATGGTCGGCGATGCTCGACTTACTTCGCCTAATGGTCCTGAAGGCCAAAAGTTGGGAAACTATAAATTGAAATTTGAAAAGCAGAAAAAGGAGTTCTGAGAGTTTTGAGTTTTTGGAGTTTTTCCTGAGTTTTCCTTTGTAGAACTTAGAGCTTTTGAGACTTGGTTTTGAAGAATTCTCAATTGGGTTTTTGAATTAAAAGGATTTGAAGTATTGTAGAGATTTGGGAACCATTACCCAGTTCATGGCTAACATAATTGGTAATTGTTTCTTCCTTTTTATGATGGGTGGCTAAAACCCCAATTCTTGGGGCGTGATCATGTGATTATTGGCTTAATAAGCTTATGGGTATTGTTATTTACTGATTTAAATGCTTAATTGAAGTGGGTTTAATTGATAGTTGTGTATTAATCTATGAATTGTAGTTGCAAATGCAATTCTAACTTAGTGTTCTGGGCTTGCTTGAGAAATAGGTTTTAGAACCAAGGTTTTCGATTGATGATTGTAGTTATTGGGTTGATGTGGGTTCAGCTCGAGAGTGAATTCTAAACTCGATTCTACCTATCTAGCTCGAGAGAGTAGATAAATTAAGGTTTTGGGCTGTTTATATTGTTAAGCTTGTCGAGGTTCGAGAGAACGCGCTTGAATCGTAATAGCTGTTTGAGAGAAAGTTATTGCATCTATAGTCTAGCCTACCCACTAAGATTTAACAATTGTTAGTAAATTCCAATTACTCATATAGCTAAATTAGCCTATAATCGATCACATCCCCGAGAATTCCTCTCTACTTATTGTTTCCCCTGTTTTAGTAATTGTTTTAGTTGCTAATTGACAAACCAATCCCCCCATCTGACATTCGTTATCAACCCCTTTGATTTATCTAAATGTTTTAGATAATTTCTATTCCTATAACTGATTAGATGACGTTTATAACTTTGTAACTGAATTCAAACTTGTACCGCTCCCTGTGGGTTCGACTCCGACTCTTCGTTGGGTTTTATACTAGATTACGATCGCATACACCTAGTATTGGATGAGGTGTTGTTGAGCGTTTATCAAAAATGGCACCGCTGCCGGAGAGTGGTGTTTAGAATTCTATTATTGAAGTTTAGATTGTGATCTTCTTGTGTTGTAGTTGAATCGACTTACTTTGTTTTGTGTTTGTTGTTGCTGTTTTTGAACAGAGGACGAGATGAGTGTGAACGGGAGTAACGGGAGTAACGGTAGCCAACTTGGCCATCAAGATGATATCGGAAATCTGAATGATGGGAATGACCCAATTCAATTGGGTGGTGTTGGTGCTATACGTTTACCTCCGGTTGAGGGGAATGTTATCTTCCATGTCACTAGCACAATGTTACAACTCTTGCAAATGAAAGGATTATATGGAGGGCTATCTCATGAGGATCCCCATGATCATATTCAGAACTTTGTGGACGTATGTGGTCCATTCTCGTTCAAAAACATCTCACAAGAATCAGTCTGTCTCCGGTTGTTCCCTGTTTCTTTGATGGGGGAAGCTACCAAATGGTTAGCTGATTTACCGAGGGATTCCATTACCACATGGGATGAACTTACCGAACCATTCAACGTAAGGTTCTTTCCTCCTTCAAAGATGATATCATTGAGAGGCAATATTCAGGGCTTCAAAAGTTTGGAGGGTGAGCCAATTCATGAGACGTGGCTGAGATTTCAAAAGTTGTTACTTCAATGTCCGACTCACGGGCTTCCAAACAACGTGTTGTTACAACACTTCTATAGGAGTTTAGATTCGGTGAACAAAGGTGTGGCTGATCAACTTGTCCAAGGGGGTATAATGCAACAGCCATTCGAAATAGCATCTAATCTCCTCGATGGAATGACAAAGATTAATAGAGCATGGTACACTCGAGAGGACCAGGTGTCTCCTCTAACTTTTAGAATGACAAAAGAGCAGAATGAGAAGGACCATGAGCGAGACCAAAATATGGCCAAAATGATGACCCAACTGGATATTTTGTCGAAAAATGTGATGGGTAGTGGGTTGAAGAGTGTAAATGTTGTTGGTGTTAGTGGAGTGAACCCCTAGGAGGCACACTTTGAGGCTCTATATAATGAGGAAGTGAATTTTCATGCAAATCAAGAAGGAGGTTTCAGTCTGAGCAATCCAAGGCCGGGCGGGAATCCAGGTTGGAATAGAGAAAGGGGTGATGGATGGAGAGACCGTGACAGAGAATGGCACGATCGTGGTGCTAATTGGAAGGAACGGGATGGTGACAAGGAAAGGTACGTTCCACCCCATGAACGTCAAAATCCAAAGGAGCAAAGGGCTGACCCGGAGAACTTTTGCACGGAAGACATGCTTGCACGCATTCTAAACAAAGTGGAAAGGTCATACAAGGTGCTAAAAGAGATGAAAGAGGATGTCTCCACACTAAATCAAACGGTCACCTGTCACTTAGTGTCCATCAAGCAATTGGAAACGCAAATGGGTCAAATATCATCTCATTTGAACCCAAGGCCAAAAGGGGGTCTACCAAGTGATACCTTGGCTAACCCAAAAAATAAACCTTGAAAGCGTATCTACGTCGTGCCACGACGTTAAATAAGGCACTTCTTGGGAGGCAACCCAAGTCTTTAATGCTTTTAATATTGTTGTTTGAATAATGGGTGTTGAATGTGCAGGTTGAAAAGTTGAAATATTGGGAAAATGGCAACTAGGCGAGCCAAAAGTCCATTGGAACCACCTAGCTTGCTAGAGGTTCTGTAAAACTCGGTGGGCTAAAGTCCCACTCGGTGCATCACCGAGTGGGTCGGTGATGTAAGTCACATTCACCGACTGGAGTGTGAACCGAAGAGTTTTAAAGGCCAATCCGTTTTAAAATTCAAAATCTCTTCATTTTCATACTTTTCGACCTCCAAACTTTCACAACCGTTATTACTTGCTTCCATTTTGCATTTTTATTATTTTTTGTGTGGGATTTACGACTCGAGGAGGATTCTTGGATACTTTGCTTGCCTAGCTTTTCAAACATTCGGCATATAAGATTGGTTTTCCGAACCCTACTTTATAAATGGTTGTAATCAAATGCATTATCATTTTATAGTTGGTATATGTGCTTGGTATTGTTTTGTGTATCGTGTGGTAGCTTTTTTGCCCGTATTTAGTTAAAATCGTGATTATTTGGCCTTAAATAGTAAATTCATGTGTCGTTGATTGTTAAAATTGTTGGGTTGTGTTGAAATTGTTGTTGGTCTAGCAGGGTGAAGTCTGAGTAACCCCGAATTGTGCTAATTGTCAATTTTTTCCCAATGATAGAGCGGTTGACGTTATTCTTAAGAACAAAAGACGGCAATTGGCCAATTTTGGCCAAATCGAGGGAAGTCTGAGTACCCCGTGGGCATGGGTCTTATAGGTCTTTGTTGAATTGCATGAAATGAGTGTTTAATTTTATTTTCGAGCACGCCGAGTGGTTCAGCGGTTTGCCTAACGTCCCCTAGATCGCCTTTTAATTCTCTAGTTTGTGAGTCTGAGTTCTGTAACTTTCAGCGATACGCCTGAGCTCGCCGAGTTCACTCGGCGACTCACCGAAAGTAACTGTTGATCGCCCTTCTGCGCCCCATATTTCTAAATTTATTCTGTAACTTTCGCCAAATCATTTCTAGTTCGCCGAATGGTGTCGGCGATCCGCGATTGGCCCTGGACATCACCGACCTGCTCTTATTTTTGATTAATTGTATTCTAGAACTTTCGGTGAGCCCGACCTGGCTCGCCAAAGGGGTTCGGCAAGTCTTTTTGTGCAGCTTTACATACTTTGCTTTTTCTTCGAATTGCATCTAACGTTTGTTGTTTTATGTTGTAGAAATGGCTAGACCCAAGGTAGCATGAAGGAATCAACTACCCCGAAAGTGGGCACGTGGAATTGTGATTAATGAGGAGGTTGCTGCCTCTCGGGCCCCGACGACTAAACTTCCTCCAAGAGGAGGAAAGGGCAAGGGAAAGGACCTTGTGCAGCCGACACCTGCGGAGGAGATCTCCGATAGTGAGGGTATCTATTCTACATACCTCACTCCCTCCGGCAGTGAGGGTCAGTCTGAGGATAGTTCTCCGGCGTCCGTTTCTGAGCTGGACTATGACCAGCTCCTACAGGCTAGGAGAGCGGAGCTACGCTCCAAGGCGATGAATGATCCGTCTAGGATCTCGGTGCCTCCTACGCCTCCTCCAGCTTCAGTTCCAAAGCAGAAAGTAGTACAGGCCCCACCAGTTCAGGGTCCCCATCCCCGGTCACTCAATAGATTAAAGGCCGAGGGTTCAAGGACCATTTTGGAGGAGAAGCGATTGTCTACCGACGGTGTGGTGGACAGATATCCTGAGGTATGGAACACCTTGAAGTTCCATAAATTCGAGGTTTTTACAAAACCCCGAGGCCCTTATATCCCTACTTGGGTCCGGGAGTTTTACTCTGCTTATGGGGAGCTGGTCCCTAAAGGGAGGAAGTAGGCCAGCATAAATCACCTATATGGTCACCTATACAACTTCATATAAATTACCCTTAGGATAAAACAATGACAAAACAACCTTACAATAATAAAAAAGAAATCAAAATAATTAAGAAATTACACAAACTATATAAAAAATACGAGGAAACCAAAAAAGAAAAAATGATAGAAAAAATATCAAAACTAGAATATAAATACTTAATTCAACTAAAAGTAAAGAATAAAATATGAATAAAGAAGAATTTACAATAGACGAAAAAACATATGAAAATCCAGATGGATTACAAATAAAAATAGTATTCACCA
>JAJONR010010875.1:0-11705 GCA_029582245.1 Solanum etuberosum | reverse complement strand
TATATTGTTTAAAGCTAAATTGCTCGCCTTTAGCCTATTCAATTGTTTGTTGTCGCCCTTAGGGCTATTGTTGTTAGCTGTTGAGCTATGAACTGCCTGTGGGGGCTATGATGTTGTCTAAGAGGACTATTTTACTTCCTAAGAGGGCTATGTGTTGCCCACAGAGCTATATTGATGCCAAAGAGTGTTATGTGTTGCCTACAAGGCTACTTTGACGCCAAAGAGGGCTATGTGTTGCCTACAGGGCTATGTTGATGCAAAAGAGGGCTATGTGCAGCCCACAGAGCTATGATGTTGCCTAAGTGGGCTATGAGAGCTATGATGTTGCCTAAGTGGGATATGCGCTGCCTACGGGGCTATGTCGTTGTCAAAAAGGGCTATGTGACTTCTTACAAACACAAGGGGCTACCGATAGGGGTATGTAGGTTGATTTTGCACCTTCTGGGCCTATGGGGGCCTAGGTAGGTGGTGTGTTGTTTGTACCTGCCGAGCTTATGTGGGCTTAGTTAGGTTGTCTTTTGATCATTTCTTTGTATTTGTAGATTCAGTAGTGGGTTAGCATGCTTATCTAAATTTTGATTTCCTTACCTGATTGCTTTTGGTATATTCTGATACTTGCTCATTTAGTCTATAGCCTTTCATACTCTGTACATTATTTTGTACTGACGCCCTATTGCCTGGGGGTGCTGCATTCATGAATGCAGGTCCCGACAGACGACTCAGTAGACCTCCTCAGCAACAGGATTGACTTCTATCTGGTTGGCTAGCCCCTTTCCTCCGGAGCTGCCAGAGTTGGGAGGTTTGTTAGCTTTTGTTGTATATATTTTTATGGGTAGGCTGGAGCCCTGTCCCGCCAATCTTTACCACTCTTAGAGGCTTACAGACTAGTGTGTGGGGTGTATAGCTACGTTATGGCCATACTGGCCTAGTGTGTTGGTTTGCTGAAGCTTGTTAGATGTTTGATGTATTGTCGTGATATATACATGCTTTCAGTTTTTGTATAGAGATCATGGTGGCCTCGACGGCCCAATCAGGACTTCTGTGCTAGTTGGCTATTTCTTTATATGAACTCTTGGGAGTAGATGTTTCTTTTATAGATCTGTTGATAGGGACCTTGCCGACCGACGACTTAATTTTAAGCTGAGATATACTTGTTTGTTTTCATGATTGTGTGTGGCTGCCATGAGCTAGTAGAAAATGGTTCAACACGGTCAGCTCGGGCTTGAGTTTTGGCATTAAGAGCCAGTTGCGCTCCTTGAGTTTGGGGCGTGACAGTACTGTTCATTATGGGTGTGATTGTGACTATGGTTGTGCTGACTGAACCGGGTGTCACGTTCCGACACATATATTGGATCGGGTGTCACGTTTCGATACATATATTGGATCGGGTGTCACGTTCTGATACATATATTGGATCGGGTGTTACGTTCTGACACATGTATATTGTATCGGGTGTCACGTTCTGACACACTAACAATTTGGGTGTGGGTTCCATGAGAGGACCACTTGTGATTATTGCATTCTTGTCTACCTGTCATTGATATTGGGAAATTGTATCTTGCTCCTGAAATGATAATTGCATTGTGCATTCTGTATATGTGTGTTTACTGTGTTGTAATTACTTACTTATATTTCTCTTACTGGAGTAGCCGCGTGATCCTACCAGTACACTGTGGTTTCGTGTACTGATACTTCAGTCGGCTGCGTATAGACCTCATCTAGGGGATCATTGACCGAGATCAGATTCGAGGGTGAGCCAATTCTTTCAGGCTGCCATGGATCCTTCATTTGTTTAGTCCATTCTTTTCCGACTCAGACTACATAGTTATTCTTTTACTTATGTTTAGTTTCAGAGTTGCACCCCCTTTTCTTAGACTTGTTGATTAGTAGAGTTTTGGTACAATGACTTTTAGATTCTAGGGGTTGAATTTCCTCAAGAGTTATGTTTAGTTGTTTTATTAAACCTTCGGAGTTTATGGGAACTCTATATTAATTCGTCATTTAAACCTGCTTCCGTACCTTTAAATGTTTTAGTTTCTTTAAGCTGCTTAGTCGGGTTGTAGTAGTGGTTCTCCTACCAGAGGGTTAGTGTGGGTTCCAATCACGCCGGTATGGGTCGTGACAGAGCATATCTTGACAACTGAGTGAATCTCAAAGCATATTGTTTTACACTCTTTTTCCCTTGTCGGAGGTTGATAAACTCAAGAAACTTTGCCTCCCTCATCTCAAGAGGAAAGAACCTATCAAGGAAAGTAGACTTGAACTTTTCCCAATCTAGAGGACCTGCATCTTCCGTCCTTCCTTCCTTCCATTGGATGAACCCAATTTGAGCAACACCATTAAGTTGATAAGAGGCCAATTCCACCTTTTCTACCGGTGTCACTACCATAAAAGCCAACACCTTGTAAACCTCATCAATGAACTCTTGAGGATCTTCCTCAACCTTGGAACCATAGAATTCTGGAGGATTCATCCTAGTGAAATCCCTCAGTCTAGATGTCGATGTACCCACATTTGGGTTCACGGGAGCTACTTCCCTGTTTTCTTGGGACAAAACTTGAACAACAGTTATAAACTCTGCATTGGTTACTTGCTCGGCCAAAGGGTCGGTCGGGACCTGTGGAACTTGAGGAGGAACCTCTTGACCAATATCTTCTCCATCGTTCCTTCTAGCATAAGCCCTTCGAGTAGTCATATCCTGCAGACCATCGGGTAAGGATTAGGAGAGAGACCTTATATATTTAAAATCTATCGCACGACTTTAGAGAAATGAAGAAGTGAAGTTTCCTAAACATCTTGTAGCCTCTCATTAATAAATGTGGCGCACTTCTCACTCATGAACAAGATTCTACTTGACGTGATTTTGAGACATCCTAGAATCTTTCTAAACCTTGTGCTCTGATACTAAGTTTGTCACGACCTAAGGGCACCCCCTAGATGTAACATGGCATAAAAGACCCCGAGAGGCCTCATATAAGCCACTTAGCTTTCATAGTGTCACGACCCAGGGGCACACCCTAGACGTAACATGGCATACAAGACCCCGAGAGGCCTCATATAAGCCACTTAGCTTTCATAACATAAGATAATAGAAATGAGAGGAAATTTAAAACATTTCAATAACATCAAAGTCTTTTATAAAACGAGCGGAAGTCTAATACACTTGTCTCAAACCATCTAAAACATGAATATCCTTTGGACGCAGCCCATACAATAGTTCTAAACATAAAATGAAATACATAAGAACATGTTGACTAACTCCTCGAATACTATGAGGACTCACAAAAACTTCAATCCTTGCTTCTACTAAGATCCTAGCCACGGGAATGAAGTCAATATCGCCGGACCCTTCATTTGATAAGAGTGTAGGCAAGAGTATGCGTTAGTACAAAATGTACTAAATATGATAGCTAGCATAAACATCATCATAGGCATAACATAAGCATTAGTGAACATAAGACATAAGACATAGCATAAGAGATAACAACATAGTCATAGGCATAATCAATGCACATAGATTATCATAATGTAAGAGGAACACATCTCAAGTAACCTCAACTTATCCTAATCTAGGACTTGGAAAATCCACCTATAGTTATACATATCAAGGAAGGCAACTCTAGCAACAATTCAAACTAATCATACATCATACAAGAAAATATCATATTAAAACATGCTTACTCTACCTCCTTGAAGTAACCTTGATTTATCATAAACATGCTACTTTGATTAGGGACTAGTCCCTCTTTAGCTATCTCTACTATTCATGGAAAAGTAATTCTTTACTAGTCCAAAACAAGTCATTATACATGAATGGTTACGATTTACCAATTCAAGGCTATCAAGGAAAAGCACCTCATTATGCTAGACCAAGCTATCATGGAAGGCGTACTCTCATGCAAGTCAAAGCTACTTCAAGGAAGGGTACTATTGCTCAATCCAAGCTAACAATCAAATGGTTTGGCCTTACCAATTCATGCTATCATGCAAGCATTTTATTATGCTAGTCCAAGCTAACCTTTGGAAGGGTACGATTTCTCAATCCAAGGCTATCCATGAGATCTACTACTCAAGCTACCATGCATGATCTTTTCTTACCAAGTCAAGCTATTAATGAAGGGATCTCTTATCACAACTTCAAGCTATCATAATTAAACATGCTTTGATTCATTTTAAGTGAGCAAACCTTTCAACCTAGAATCATTCAATGTGAGAAAACCTTTCACATTTATACATTCATACATACATAAGGTAGGTCATGTGGGTAAAGTCCTTCCACAACAATTCTATCTACTAATCTACCATTATCATATAAGCTTCACTCTCAAAGCCTTAACATTCATAATTCATCATATTATCTTTAATCTCAAAGCCCTAGATATCAACATTCATAACTACAAGCCTTACTCTCAAAGCAATACTTCTCATAATCATCACATATGCCTAGATCTCAAGACATTCTAATCAAATGCTTCATTCTTAAGCAATTCTAATCATATCTCATCATATAGGCTCAATCCCAAGCACTACTAATCATGATTCATCATGTATACTTTAATCTAATTCAATTCATATCTATATGCTCTACTCTCAAGAAATCTACAATATATATATCATCAATCCTAGAAGATTATCTCTAAATCCTCAATTTCCCCTTTCAAGGCACAAAACCCACTTACTTGAATTTCATCTTTCTAGACATGGGTTAGGCATGGGTACATGTAATTTCATCCTTAAAACATGATTTACTACCAATTCAATCATAAACAATCATTATCCACTCAATTGGATCAACATTCATCAATACCCACAACATTGGAAGAAATCCTAACACAAATTGGGGATTTCATCTTCACCATTGGGGAAAACTAGGGTACTCCATGGATGAAAGAAGTCCATGGATGAAAGCTATCATACCTTGATTAGAAAGCCCACAAATGCTTGAGAAATGGAGACTTGATCTTGACCCTAGCTCCAACTCTTTCTTCTTCTTCAAGTTCTAGAGAGAGAAATATTTGAGAGAAGAACTTTTGGGTTTTCTTTTTGATTCTAGGGAGAATGACTTAATTTGGGGGAAATTTGGGAATAGAATGCTTATATACGTTTCTAGGTTAGGGTAAAATGACGTAGTATAGCTTTAAGAAAACTATGAAAAGACTTTTAAGACCTGAACTCAATTTTAAAGGAACTGTTCACTGAGGCTCACCCAAGGCACTTGGTGACTCGCCAAGTGAACCCTTGGCTCGCCTAAAGTTCCAGTAGCTCACCCTCCTGGAGCAGACCACATTGGCGATGGGGAAGCCCTCTTGGCGATGCGCCAACCTAAACGGCGAGCCCTGACCTGGCTCGCCCAATTTTCCAGCACCGTGGGTCCTCTATGCAGTCCACTAGGCGACTGTGGGTACACTTGGCGGATCGCCAAGTCACTTTGGCGACCACACTGCCCCTCGCCAAGTTTGCTTGGGAAGGAAATGTTTTCCTTCAACAATTTCCTAGGTACTTTAGGCTCTTGCCCTCTTCCATGGCTTGTTACCCCCACACACTTAGCCCTAGTTTAGCCTACTAAATTCTGGAGTGTTACACTATCTCCCCCTTGGGGACATTCATCCTCGAATGACGTTTATAGACACCTTTTGGAAGTAAGGACTCAATACTAGCAGCCCATCATGCATGCAGCTCATCTTAATGCACACAACCAAGGAGGAACTTCATCCCCAAGATAAAAATACTCAATGCAACACAAGGAAGTAGGAACGTTATCTAACAACCCATTATGCATGAAATCTCATAACTAATCATGTTCAAGGAGGAACTACCATCTCCGGGATAAAACATGCTCAACACACTCTCGTGGAGCTCATATGCAATTCATTCTCAAAAAGCATTCATTTAAAGAGGAATCTCTAAACTCTGAGCTAAGGCATGTTCATCAATTCATCTCATGAAGTCTATAGGCAACTCATACTCAATGCACTACAACATGAGGAAATCAATCATATAAACTCATTTTCTTTCAAAACACAAGCTTTCATGAACATGCATAACATAGGGAAATCATGGGAACACCTAAACACACATGACTTCTAACAAGGAGCTAACCATAAGGAACTCTCCCTTTATTCTCACTTTCTTAACTTGCCGGTCTAACATCTTAACCGGAACTTCCTCATAGGAAGAACTTTCATCTACTCCCAAACCTTCTAAGGGAACTAGGGATGTCGGATCTCCAACATACTCCTTTCAACTTAGAGACATGGAATGAAAACCTGATGCACCTATGCCAACTCACTAGGGATATCTAACTCATAAGAAACCTAACCACATGTCTCAATATCTATCATGGGCCTACAAAATGGGGACTAAGCTTACCTTTCTTATCAAACTCACTACACCCTTGTTGGGTGAGATGTTTTCAAGTAAGCCCAAATAATAAACATTAGGAACACACAATGACTTTCTATCTAAGCACACCATCTCCCCCTTGGGAGGAATCCTCAACGGACTTTCTAAGCACCGTCTCTTTCAATTCTACTAAGGTCGAATCAAGACATCGCTTAACTTTTACATGTAACACAAAAGACAATCCGAAACCATCTTAAACCATAACACTATCCTTGGTAGAGTCTACTAACCGAACGATGTTACCAGAAACTCATAATAACCATACCGGGTTCTAAAAGCCATCTTTGGGACATCATCCTCTTTCACCCTCTTTTGGTGCTAACCCGACCTAAGATCAATCTTAGAAAGGTAACTAGCTCTTTGGAGTTGGTCAACACTTGAATCAACCTCCCTCACCCTAACTAGGTGGTACATGCAACCCTTAAAAGTCATCTTTAAGATAAGAAACAACCCAAACTGTTGGCATAGATTTCCCCCCTTCCACTATCGGATAGGCTCATTCGGGAACTAACAACTTGACTACACGGGTTCTATAATCAAATACGAGAATAATAGGAGTGCAACTAAACCATCACAAAATGACATCAAAACCTAAGAAAGCATAAACATCTAATTAGGAAGCTTTCAACATACCAGGATCCACGTCAGGAGCACAATCTTTTTCACCTCTAGCTTGAAGTGCATAGAACCAGTTTTGCTTAGGAGCATCGGAACCCGAACCTCTAGGAGGAACTTGCTTGCCCTCTCTTCCTTTAGCCTTTTCCCTTGGACAATTCCTCATTTAGTGACCACTTTCACCACAACGAAAGCAACTCTCCATGTCGGCTAAACATCTACCCTCGTGTCTCTTTCCACACTTAGAACAAGTAGGCCATAGGGACTCACTACTAATTCCTTGCAGCTTAGGGTTAGACACCTTGTCCGAAAAATCTTCATCGATTCCTAGAATGACCATGTCCATCAGACCTATCATAGGAGGACTTATCATCATCAATTCTTTAAACAACCGATTCCCGTCGTTATAGAAAAGCCAACGGGGAAAAATTTTGGGCCAAAAAACTTTTTGGTAGTACCTTGAAATTTCTCAACCTAGTCGAGATTTGGATGAAATCAGAGTCAGTAAGGTCTAGGAAATCTGGTAACAAACGGGAGATCAAATTATGAATTTGATCGAATGAGAAGATATCTAAGATATTAAGGAACCCGTACGACTTTACGAAATCAAATTCGGGCGAGTGGAACTCCCAAAAATGGTCATAGCGTGAACGGATATTTTCTGAGTGTCGTGGGGTGAAGGTGTGTTGTGAATTGGGGGTTTGGAACTCTTAATTTAGCTCTTTGTTTCCATGAAAGCCGCTAAGGCAGGATTTTCCCGTCAGGGCGGGGCCGCTGTAGCGGGGTGAGGACCGTTGTGGCGGGGCTGACGCGACCTAAAGTCGGAAATAAACCCCAAAAACATTTTACTCTGCATTTTTTGACCTTGAGAGCTAAGGAACAAACCCATGTGTTTTCTTGACAATTTTTCACCATTCTTGAGGCTAAAGGTAAGGTTTTCACTCCCCGAATCCATTTTTCGATCCGTAGAACTTAGTTTTTTGGGTAATTATTGATGGGGGAGGGTTTTGATCTAAGATTTATGGAGGAAGAAAACCCTAAACTGGGTATAGGGATCAATGGTTCGACCTAGGGTTACTTTATTGATTATAATCTAGGTATTTAGGTCTTGTTCATTGATCCTCGCATTATTATTATTGTTTGTAGACCAAGAACAAGCGGAAAGAATCCAGAAGGGGAAGAATCAAGTTTCTTAGGGGATTCAAGCTTTGTTCGAGGTAGGTGATGGTTGTGATTTCACGTTGTGTGATATATGTTTGTTCTTGCTTCATTATATTGCATGTATGTATGCGAATGTTGCATTATTGATCACACTAATCGTAAATGAGTATGAAAGAATAACTATATGCCATGAATCACCTCTTAATTGTATGATTGTGAGAATGTACATTGTGATTCTGATTGTGGTATATTAAATGGAGCGGGTGTCATGTTTCGACACACTAACTGGGATCGAATGTCATGTACCGACATAAATATTGAAACGGGGGTCACGATCCGACACACTAACTTTGAACGGGTGCCATGATCTGGTACACCAACTGTTTGAGTATGGGTTTCATAAGAGGACCAATAACTTGTTATACATATGCGTATTGTTGAGAATGTGGAATTGTACATTGATATTGAAATGATATTGATATTGTATATGTTTGGTGTATGCATGTTTATGATGTTGTAATGACTTGCTTATATTGCACTTAGTGGGATAGCCGCGTGATCCTACCAGTACACTGTGGTTGTGTACTGATACTGCACTTGCTCTTTCATTGTTGAGTACAGGGCATCTTCAAGCGGCTACTGACAGACCTCGTTTAGAAGATCCGTGATCGTCATCGAATTCAAGGGTGAGCCAGTTCTTCCGGGCTGCCTTGAGTTCTCTTTCTATTTAGTCCATATTATTCGGACTTAGACTAGTTCATTAGATATTCTTATGTTTAGCTTGGGTTGTACCAATTTCTTTAGACTATGGTTCTTTGTTAGACTTTTGGAATAATGACTTTCAGGTTCTACGCATTTAATTCTGCAATCGTTTGTTAGACTTTTAGAGTTTATGGGAACTCTACTTTATTTCTGTATTTAAACCTGCTTCTGTATCTTTAAATGCGTAGATTCATGGTTAGTTGGGTTGTAGTAATGGTTCTCCCAACGGAGGGTTAGTGTGGGAGTCAATCACGATGGTCTGGGTCGTGACAAAGTTGGTATCAGAGCCCTAGGTTTGTTGATCTCGATGTACCGAAATGAGTCTAGTAGAGTTTTGTGGAACGGTATAGAGACGTCTGTAATTTTTTTCGAGAGGCTACAGGACTCTAGGAAATCTCTCTATTTTCTCTTGACTCTTTTCGTGTTATAGCTTGGGTCCAATTGGTATTTAGCGATTCAAATTGGTATCTAACCTCCTTCACTCTTCTGTCCGCAGATGGTTAACACTCGCTTCAACGGTGTCAGGCCCGTAGCTCCCATCAATGAGCCCGTTGAAGAGTCTGCAAGAAGAGGTCGCAGTCGAGGCAGGGGTAGAGGAAGAGCAAGGGGTAGATGTCATAGAAAGGTAGCGCCCGCTAGGGGTGGAGCTCCGGTTGAGGATGCTCCCAGAAATGAGAATCCTCCTACGCATCATGAAGAGATAGAGGAGAATGTCGAAGTTGAGAATGATGAGGATGTTGGACAAGAGGAAGAGGTGTAGGCTGAGACTACATGTATTCCTCCATTAGACCCAGTGTTAGCTTAACAGATTATGTCGTTCCTGAAAGGATTGGTTGGTTCTGGAGTTCTTCCCGCAGTGCAAGCAACTCAAGCTCCTGCCAACCCCCCTATTTCTATCATTGTCCCCACAATTTTCTAGCTCAAATTTGTAAATTACTTAAAGATGAGTCATATCTTTCAAAATCATTATGCAAGAAGCCAAAGTATCATACCAATTGCTTAAATGCAATTTTAGCTTAAAATTTTTATAATAAGTCAATACAATCATGATCTAAATCAAATTTTAAGTTGAATTAAGTATTTGTTTCAAGGCATAAATTTGTATAACTATGCTTTAACCAAAGATGTTCAAAGAATAAGAGTCATTTTTTCAAAAATACCCAAATTAAGAAAGTTCAAATAATTATGTGTTGAATTGATTTTAAATTGTTATTGATTTGTACATACTTGAAATTTTGACTTAACTTTAACAGGATTATTAGTTTAACTTCAAAATATTTTCAAACTCTCATTGTTAAACGGTGTTACACTTTAAGTCATAGTTTTCAAAACTCCGTCACTAATCGCCTTTGCAAATTTTTTAAGGCACTTCATACCTTATGAAATCACTTGATCCTATTAGAATTTTTTGTAAATACACTGTTTAAGGAAAAATTATTTTTAACGGGTTCGTAATTTCCAAAGAAAAATTAGGTAAAGCTTTTGTTCATTAAATAAAAGCCAGGTTATTGAAACATTTTAAACAGGTTTAAAAAGGAATTGTAGAAGATATATCTCAACAATTTTTCTTCTAAATCACATGAAACCTCCATAGAGGTGATCCCTCCACTTGTTTCCAAGCTTCTTGCAACACCTCCATATAATCTAAACGGGCAACTTAATAATAAGAAATATTAATACACATGATGTTGCTAACACACAATTTATTTCTAATATTCATAGATAAAGATAAAGGAACTAGATAAAGAAAAGTTTTTTTCATTGGTTGATCAATCTAAATTTCGAAAATCTTCTTCATTCAAAGCTTCATTGAGGAAAGTATCAATATCATCCCATTTGCATGCATCATTCCCATGTGTTGTTTCAGCAAAGTATTTACTATTTTCTATGATATTCTCCTGATCGTTGTAAAAAAATATTTAAAGTGAGTATTTTCATGAATAATATAATAAAAATGATTTTATTGAAAAAAGAAGAAGAAGTTAATCAGTCGATAATAATAAGAATAAAGCCTTGAACTAACCTCCGTGGAATTGTTAAATCCATTAACATTAGGAGTTATTGCATCACTTTGAACGGAAGAAGGATCATTATGTTGAATGATGTGATTGTTATTGTTGTTGTTATTAATGTTATTATTCCAATTTGAATGGACATTCTCCAACCCTAATTGGAAGGGATTATTCAAGTTGTTATTCCAAGTTGAATTGGCATACTCCGATCCTAATTGGAAGGAATTGTTCAACTATGCACCTGTAGTCACGAGTGGACTTGAGACATGCCTGAGATAGAAAAAGAGAGAGATTGAGTGTGAATGCGCGCTTAACATTCATATTGTGTTAAACAAGAACAATACCAACATCAATAATAAAATATATTGTGATTGACTTATTTTAGATGATATTATTACTATTTTAGTAGTCACCTTTATAATAATAATTTAATCTCATATGGAGTTAAGATGCGTTGAACGTTATAATTCTAATGTCATAATTCTTTTTTAAAAAAAAGAAATATAATCTTGCGAACAGTAATGCATTGTCGAATCAAAGCTTATCGAAAGAAACTTTGTAGAAGCGCAAAGATTTTACCTGAAGCTTATGAGAGAGTTATCACTACTTTCACCAAAAGTCACTTGTGCCTGCAAAAGAGTATGACTTAATTAGTATAGTACGGGGGGGGGGGGGGGGTAGGATTTGACAAGGAATTATATTTAAAGAATATTAATGTACCTGTGATTGTCCAAATGTTTGTGTTGGATTCTA
>JAJONR010010873.1:0-14161 GCA_029582245.1 Solanum etuberosum | reverse complement strand
ACAGTAGAGTTTCAGAAGTCTATTCATTTATTTTGTTAAATGTTTTAAAGACTTAAGTTGCCTATTTTATGGCGAGTTGAATATATTATTTTTATTCAGTTTTTAAGCTTTTATATGCTTGAGTTAGTCTTCCGCTTGTAGTCAGCAAGGATGAAGGTTCGCTTGAGGACCAGCAATGGTTCTCGAGTGCCGGCCACGTCTAGGGTGTAGGCTCGGGTTGTGACAAAACTAAACCACCACAAAACAATATAGTTCTGGATCAAAACAAGGACATAAAGTGACTCTGATGACAGAGGAGAAGGGTAACACAAGGCCCCAACACAATAATAATTCCACGGACAAGACAAACTAGGAACCATGTGAAAGATATATTATCTGGCTTTGGTTCCTCATAAAAATACTCATATTGGAAGTTCAAAAGTTTCTACTTTTTGAATATGAGAGTATTTCAATAGTTAATACACACAAGACTAAGTTGCCAAACCATTCCTATTCCGAAGGTAAAGGAAAGCTTAGCATGTCAATGTAGTCAAAACGTTATACATACTGCAAAAATAAGCATGAACTGATTTAGTGTTTTTAGTTTGAAAATATAGAATATGGGAAGCAAAATGTTCATTCCTCCATGCGATTTTCCTCAGCCTGCTTTTGTGAAACCTTGACCTTGATAGGAAATGTAAGTGATGGCTCTTTGTCGAGCACAGAATGAGCTTTGACCATGTCCATGTGAATGCTCTGCTCGAGCTCCTTCGTTGTTTCTCTCTGCTCTTTGGCTTTCTTTCCTTTCATCCTTTATAATTTGCCGACTAATTTTAATAGAAAGAAAATGAATAAAAGTAATGGAAATTAGTAAAGCACAGTCTAAGGAACCTCTTTGTAATATGTCTCTCCTCCCTGTCGACTTTGATTTTATCAATTTTCTTGATGGCCTTCAAATCAGGATTTCCCCTACTAATTTTAGCACAAAGAAGATATTGTATGTTTTTTTTTCAATCCTCAAACTATCCTAACTAAGAGCTCACGCAGAGTAATAGCACATTAAAATGGTTAGTCCTGCTTAAACAAGAAAGTATGCATTATAGCTTGATATTAACAAGTCCAAGATTTACGGGGATACTTATCTTGTGATTTTGTCACAGAAAACAATGAGTTTAGCAAATTAAGTACAGTAATATTCACTATGTACCATAATGTTATTTGAAATATGGGAATGGAAGAACTTGTATTTCACTATGTTCAAAAGTACATGTATATATACAATCACTAAAGATTCTCTCAAAGGTAAGTAAATATCCTACACATCTCTTCTATGATTAAGCTAGCAATGTAAGGCAAGAGAATATATTTACAATCAATAATATATTTATAACGTACAACTTATTACATAGATAGTTAACTCGAGCTCCATTCAACGCCTTTGTGAACAAATCAGCTAGTTGCTCTCCAGTCTTCACATAGCCAGTGAAAATCAACTTTTCCTGAATCTTCTCCCGAATGAAATGACAATCAACCTCAATATGTTTGGTTCTTTCATCATACACCAGATTTGAGGCAATATGAAGATCAACTTGATTATCACATCAATTTTTTGTTGGTGTATGATGTTTCAATCCAATTTCAGTTAAAAAGATGATGTATCCACATAATCTCCCATGTAGACTGTGACATAGCTCTGTACTCAGATTCAACACTCGATCGAGATACAATATTTTGATTCTTGCTCCTCCATGATATTAAGTTTCCTCCAACGAAGACACAATAGCCTGTAGTAGATCTTCTATCAATTTTGGATCCAGCCCATTCAACATCTGCAAAAAACTCAACACGAGTATGTCCATGATTATTATACAATAAGCCGATTCCAGATCTCCTTTCAAGTACCCTAGAATTTGTTCCAAAGCTACCCAATGTTTGACCGTAGGGGCGGACTTAATTTGACTAACAATACTTACAACAAATGCAATATCTGGACGAGTCACAATTGTTGGGTTTGAAAATGATTAGGCATCATGCGGAAGCTTACAATGGCAAATCATATGCTGATAAATTAGACAACAAATAAAAGCATACTGAAAACATATTATTAATGTAGTTTGGTCAAGCGACCTACATATTATAAAACTAATATTGAAAAAATAAATATGTTTTGGAGAAAAATCTCTCCATAAACAAGACTCTCTAAATGACTACATTGTGGATGTTATTATTATGTTATGAGAATAGTGATCTTCAATTTATAGATCTCCTAACTTTTTCTCTAAAGAAAAAATAAACCAAATATGGAAGAAAATTATATTTTTCTTTCAGGAAATGTTAAAACATTTATGGTAATACTTTGATTTTCCTTCAAGAGAAAAATTAATTTCAAATAAGGTAAGAAAATCAGGGGAAAACCCTAACAAATCTCCCTTTTGACTGGATTTTCTTGACAAAACTTGATCCACCTTCTTTACATGCATGATAAGCTTCGTTCTTCACATAGTCTTCATCACTCCTTCTTGCCATGGTTAAAAATAAAGTTTAAAATATATGGATTAAAAATATTTTATTTTTATTTTCAAAGATACAACAACAGGAATGTTGAAAATATGGTTTTAATCTCTTCTCCACATGTAGCTGGACAAAAATCTTCATTATCATCAAATTTGTTGCAAATTGATTTGAAATCGTGTTGAACTTGTTTTCAACCTCGTTCCATTGGATCATTAAACCATGTGCTCTGATACTACTTGTTGGGTTCGAAAGTAATTAGGGGGTCATGCGAAAGCTTACAATTGGAAATCATATGCTGATAAATTAGACAACAAATAAAAGCATACTAAAAACATATTATTCATATAGTTTGGTCAAGTGTTGTAATGATCGGATCCGGTCGTTATAGAAAAGGCAATGGGGAAAATTTTTGGGCCGGAAAACTTTTTGGTAGTACCTTGAAATTTCCCAACCTAGTCCAGATTTGGATGAAATCGGAGTCAGTAAGGTATAGGGAAATCTAGTAACAAACGGGAGATCAAATTATGAATTTGATCATATGAGCAGATAGCTAAGATGTTAAGAAATCCGTACGACTTTATGGAAACGAATTCGAGCGAGTAGAACTCCCAAAATTGATCTTAGCGTGAACGGGTAATTTTTGAGTGTCATGGGTTGAAGGTGTGTTGTGAAATGGGGGTTTGAAACTCGTTAATTAACTCTCTGTCTCCATGCAAGACGCCAAGGCGGGATTATTCCCTCCAGGGCGGGGACGCTGTAGCGGGGTGAGGACCGCTGTGGCGGGGCAGACGCGACTTAAAGTCAGAAATAAACTCCAAAAATATTTTATTCTGTAATTTTTGACTTTGAGAGCTAATGAACGAACCCAGGTATTTTTTTGACCATTTTTCACCATTCTTAAGGCTAAAGGTAAGGTTTTAACTCCCCGAATCCATTTTTCGATCCGTAGAACTTAGTTTCTTGGGTAATTATCGATGGGGGAGGGTTTTGATCTGAGATTTATGGTGGAAGAAACCCTAAAATGGGTATGGGGATCAGGGTTCTATCTAGGGTTACTTATTTTATTATAATTCGGGTATTTAGGTCTTGTTTATTGATCATCGCATTATTATTGTTTGTAGACTAAGAACAAGCGGAAATAATCCGAAAGGGGAAGAATCAAGTTTCTTAGGGGATTCAAGCTTTGTTTGAGGTAGGTGATGGTTGTGATTTCATGTTGTGTGATATATGTTTGTTCTTGCTTCATTATATTGCATGTATGTATGCGAATGTTGCATTATTGATCACATTAATCGTAAATGAATATGAACGAATAACTATATGCCATGAATCACCTCTTAATTGTATGATTGTGAGAATGTACATTGTGATTGTGATTGTGGTATGTTGAATGGAGCGGGTACCACAATCCAGTACACTAACTAATTGGGATCAGATGTCACGTACCGACATAAATATTGGAACGGGTGTCACGATCCGACACACTAACTTGGATCGAGTGTCACGATCCGGTACACTAACAGTTTGGGTATGGGTTTCATGAGAGGACCATTGAATTGAGTTTCATGAGAGGACCAATGACTTGTTATACATATGCGTATTGTTGAGAAGGCGGAATTATACATTGATCCTGAAATGATATTGATATTGTATATGTTTGGTGTATGCATGTTTATGATGTTGTAATGACTTGCTTATATTGCACTTAGTGGGATAGCCGTGTGATCCTACTAGTACATTGTGGTTGTGTACTGATACTGCACTTGCTCTTTCTTTGTTGAGTACAGGGCATTTTCAAGCGGCTACTGACATACCTCGTTTAGAAGATCAGTGATCGTCATCGAATTCAAGGGTGAGCCAGTTCTTTCGGGCTGCCGTGAGTTCTCTTTCTGTTTAGTCCATCTTATTCGGACTTAGACTAGTTCATTAGATATTCCTATGTTTAGCTTGGGTTGTACCCTTTCTTTAGACTATGGTTCTTTGTTACAGTTTTGGTACATTGACTTTCAGGTTCTAGGCATTTAATTCCGCAATCGTTTGTTAGACTTTTAGAGTTTATGGTAACTCTACTTTATTTATGCATCTAAACCTGATTCAATATCTTTAAATGCGTAGATTCATGGTTATTTGGGTTGTAGTAATGGTTCTTCCACCGGAGGGTTAGTGTGGGTGCCAATCACGATGGACTGGGTCGTGACAAAGTTTGTATCAGAGACCTAGTTTTGTTGATCTCGATATACCAAACGAGTCTAGTAGAGTCTTGCGGAACGATACAGAGACGTCTGTACTCTTCTCTTGACTTCTTTCGTGCTATAACTTGGGTCCAATTAGTATCTGGCGATTCAAATTTGTATCTAACCTCCTTCACTCTTCTGTCCGCAGATGGTTAACACTCGCTTCAACGGTGTCAGGCCCGTAGCTCCCGTCAATGAGCCCGTTGAGGAGTCCGCAACAAAAGGTTGCGGTCGACGCAGGTGTAGAGGAAGAGCAAAGGGGTAGAGGCCGTGGAAAGGTAGCGCCCGCTAGGGTTGGAGCTCCGGTTGAGGATGCTCCCAAAAATGAGAATCCTCCTGCGCATCACGAAGAGATAAAGTAGAATGTGGAAGTTAAGAATGATGAGGATGTTGGACAAGAGGAAGAGGTGCATACTGAGACTACATGTATTCCTCCCTTAGACCCAGTGTTAGCTCAATAGATTATGTCATTCCTAAAAGGATTGGTTGGTCCTGGAGTTCTTCCCCCAATGCAAGCAACTTAAGCTCCCGCCAACCCCCTATTGCTATCACTGTCCCCAAGGTGGGTGGAACTGTAGGTACTGATGCTTTCATTCGTCCTTTGTTGGGTCCCGTTATGACTGGTAATGAGCATGAGATGTTGACTAAGTTATTAAAATTGAAACCGTCGGTATTTGTTAAGGGACTGAATTCTGAGTTACAAGTATTGTCTGTACACATGACTTCTGCAGGAAAAAGTTTTAATGAGGTAACAAATTTTGTGAAGAAAGTTAAGAGGGTGAGGTGAGACGGTCAGGCTAAGGCATTGGCCAAGAAAGCTAAGAGCACAGGTAACTTCCAGGGTTCCTACTTCGGAGGTTCAGGGAGGCCAACACTTACAGCCCGGCCAATTCAGTCCGCTATGCCCGCTTATATAGGTAATTACTCGGGAACTCCACCTCAGAATTTGATTCATGATAGCCAGGGAGCCACACCTTCGGCGGGCGGCAGGCCATCTTTCGATCGCATTTTTTATAACTGTGGAGAACCTGGGCATATGAGGAGAGATTATCCCCACCCGCACATGATGGATTCCGCGCAGAAGTAGACTAGAGCAGTGGTACCCACGGGAAATGGTAATAATGGTCGAGGGCATCCACAAGGTGGGCGAGGAGGAAATCAGTGAGGCCGTGGAGGTCGGAGAAATGGTAACGCAGGCAGAAGTACGGTGCAGCCAGACAGGGAAATCGCCCGTCAAGATGATAGGGCTCAGTGTTATGCCTTTCCGAGCAAGAGCGAGGTAGAGGCGTCTGACGCAGTGATCACATGTACTATTCTTGTATGTGACAGGATGGCTAATGTATTATTTGATCCGGGTTCTACTTATTCTTATGTGTCCGTGCGATTTGCCTCTGAATTTGACATGATTTGTGATATACTTGATGCCCCAATCCATGTTTCTACCCCCGTTGGAGAGTCTGTCATAGTCACCCATGTCTATCATGCTTGTCCTATCTTGTTTATGGGTCTTCAGACTTGGGGTGATTTGGTGATTTTGGATATGACTGACTTTGATATAATCTTAGGCATGATTGGTTGTCCCCTTATTATGTTGTGTTAAATTGTAATACTAAGTCTATGACTCTAGAGATCCCCGGTAGGGAAAAATTAGAGTGGGAAGGGGTGTACAAGCCTAAGCCAGCTAAAATCATTTCCTCAATTAGGGCTAGGAAACTGGTGGGGCAGGGTTGTTTGGCTTATTTGCTCATATTCGGGATGTTGAGGTTGAGTCTCCCTCTATTGAGTCTATTCCTGTGGTGTCAGAATTTAGAAAAGTGTTCCCAACCGATTTGCCCGGTATACCTCCGGATAGAGATATAGATTTCTGCATTCATTTGGAGCCTGGTACTCGTCCCATTTCCATCCCTCCATATCGTATGACTCCAGCAGAATTAAAAGAGCTTAAGGCTCAAATCCAAGAGCTCCTTGATAAAGGATTCATCCGTCTTAGTGCTTCCCCATGGGGTACCCCAGTTTTGTTTGTTAAGAAAAAAGATGGTAGTATGAGAATATGTATAGACTATCGACAATTGAATAGGGCCACCATTTGAAATAAGTGTCGATTGCCTCAGATAGATAATCTTTTTGACCAATTGCAGGGTGCATCAGTTTTCTCTACGATTGATTTAAGGTCTGGTTACCATCAGTTAAAGATTAGGCCTGAGGATATACCAAAAACGGCATTTAGGACCCGCTATGGGCACTATGAGTTTTTAGTTATGTCGTTTGGGTTGACAAATGCGCCTGCAACTTTCATGAGTTTGAAGAATGGGGTGTTCAAACCCTTTCTTGATTCGTTTGTGATAGTGTTCATTGATGACATTCTTGTTTATTCGAAAAGTGAGGAAGAGCATGCCCACCATCTTCGTATTGTTCTGGGTGTTCTTGGGAAACAAAAGTTGTATGCACAATTTTCTAAGTGTGAATTTTGGTTGACTTCGGTTGCCTTTTTGGGGCATGTAGTTTCAAAATAAGGGGTAACGGTAGATCCTCAAAAGATTGAGGCGGTTAGGAATTGGGTTCGACCAAGTTCTGTGACTGAAGTTAGCTGTTTTGTGGGGCTCGCTAGGTACTATCATCGGTTTGTGAAAAACTTTGCTTCTATTGCCACACACTTTACCAATTTGACCAAAAAGGAGATACCATTTGAATGGACTGAAAAATGTGAGGAGAGCTTTCAAAAGCTCAAGACTCTTTTGACCACATCACCTATTCTAGCGCTATCGGTGGAGGGTAAGGATTTTATTTTTTATTGTGATGCTTCACATTCAGGTAGTTTAGCTTGCTTGAGTGTATCCAAGCGACCTTTGGCTAAAGAAATTCAACATTTGGAGTCTAAGTTCATGCGGTTGGGCATCTCAGAGAAAGGTGGGGTGGTAGCTAGCATTGAAGTAAAGGCCACGTTCATTGAGAAGATCAAGGCCAAACAGTTTGCGGATGAACATTTGAAAGAGCTCAGAAATAAAACAGTGTCCGGCAAAGCACAAGAGACCACTCTTGATGTGGGAGGTGTACTCAGTTTTAAAGAAAGGATTTGTGTTCCTAGAGTGGGCGACTTGATTCAGAATTTATTGGCAGAATCCCATGGTTCGAGGTATTCCATTCATCTGGGTGTGACTAAGGTGTTCTGAGATTTGAAGCGAATTTATTGGTGGCCTGACATGAAGAAAGATATAGCGGAGTTTGTGGCTAAATGTCAAAATTGCCAACAAGTAAAATATGAACACCAAAGGCATGTCGGTTTGCTTCAAAGAATGCCAATTCCGAAATGGAATTTGGAAATAATAGATATGGATTTAGTGGTTGGTCTTCCCAAGACATTGGGAAAATATGATTCTATTTGGGTAGTTGTTAACAGATTGACTAAGTCAGCCCATTTTATTCCAGTCAGAACAGATTATAATTCTCAGCAATTGGCTAAGGTGTATGTAAAGGAGATAGTAAGGTTTCACGGGGTGCCCCTTTCTATCATCTCAGACCGTGGTACGCAGTTCACATCCAAGTTTTGAAGGAAATTACATGAGGAGTTGGGTACGCAACTCACTTTTAGTACAGCTTTCCATCCACAAACGGACGGACAATCAGAAAGGACTATTCAAGTGTTAGAGGACATGTTGAGGGCATGTGTGATTGACTTTGGAGGTCATTGGGATAAGTTCCTACCCTTATGCGAGTTCCCCTATAATAATAGTTACCACTCCAGCATTGACATGGCACCATTTGAAGCTCTGTATGGGAGGGGATGTAGATTACCCATAGGATGGTTTGAGGCTGGAGATGTGAAACCTTTGGGGGTTGATTTAGTGAAGGATGCTCAAAATAAAGTGAGGAGTATTCAAGCTAAGCTTTTAGCAGCCCAAAGTAGACAGAAGAAGTATGCATACCATAAGGTAAGACACATGGCATTTCAGACTGGTGAGAACATTCTTCTTAAGGTATCACCCATGAAAGGAGTTATGAGATTTGGTAAGAAGGGAAAGCTTAGTCCTCGATACATTTGACTATTTGAGGTTCTTGACCATGTAGGGCCAATGACGTATAGGTTGGCTTTACCCCCTAACCTATCGGGAGTTCATCCGGTATTTCATGTGTCCATGTTGAAGAGATATCATGGAGATGGGGATTACATCATAAAATGGGACTCAGTGATGTTAGACAAAAGACCTTCAGTATGAGGAAGAACCGATTGCAATTCTTGATCGTGATGTCCGGAAGCTGAGGACCAAAGAGATTAAGTATGTGAGAGTTCAATGGAAGCATTGTCCGGTTGAGGAAGCCACTTAGGAGACCGAGAAGGACATGCGATACAAGTATCCCTAGTTGTTCGTCAATTCAGGTACTACTTTACTCTTGCTTTAGCCTGTTTCTCCTGGTTTGTCACTCGGGGATGAATGATGGGTAAATTGGTATCTATTATAACGATCGGTTTCCGTTGTTATAGAAAAGCCAACGGAGAAAATTTTTGGGCCGGAAAACTTATTGGTAGTACCTTGAAATTTTCCAACCTAGTCCAGATTTGAACGAAATCAGAGTCAGTAAGGTCTAGGGAAATCTGGTAACAAACGGGAGATCAAATTATGAATTTGATCATATGATCATATAGCTAAGACATTAAGGAACCCATATGACTTTACGAAATTGAATTCGGGCGAGTAAAACTCCCGAAATTGATCTTAGAATGAACGAGTAATTTCTGAGTGTCATGGGTTGAAGGCGTGTTGTGAAATTGGAGTTTGAAACTCGTTAATTAACTCTCTGTCTCTGTGCAAGCCGCCAAGGAGGGATTATTCCCGCCAGGGCAGGGCCGCTATGGCGGGGCAGACACGACTTAAAGTCAGAAATAAACCCCAAAAATGTTTTATTCTGCAATTTTCAACTTAGAGAGTTAAGGAACGAACCAAGGTGTTTTGTTGACCATTTTTCACCATTCTTGAGGCTAAAGGTAAGGTTTTCACTCTCCGAATCCATTTTTCGATCCGTAGAACTTAGTTTCTTGGGTAATTATCGATGGGGGAGGGTTTTGATCTGAGATTTATGGTGGAAGAAACCCTAAACTGGGTATGGAGATCAAGGGTTCGACCTAGGGTTAGTTTATTGATTATAATCCGGGTATTTAGGTCTTGTTTATTGATCCTCGCATTATTATTATTGTTTGTAGACCAAGAACAAGCGGAAAGAATCCGGAAGGGGAAGAATCAAGTTTCTTAGGGGATTCAAATTTTGTTCGAGGTAGGTGATGGTTGTGATTTCATGTTGTGTGATATATGTTTGTTCATGCTTCATTATATTGCATGTATGCATGCGTATGTTTCATTATTGATCACACTAATCGTAAATGAATATGAACGAATAACTATATGCCATGAATCACCTCTTAATTATATGATTGTGAGAATGTATATTGTGATTGTGATTGTGGTATGATGAATGGAGCGGGTACCACGATCTGGTACACTAACTAATTGGGATCGGATGTCACGTACCGACATAAATATTGGAACGGGTGTCACGATTCGACACACAAACTTGGATCGGGTGTCACGATCCAGCACACTAACAGTTTGGGTATGGATTCCATGAGAGGACCATTGAATTAGATTTCATGAGTGGACCAATGACTTGTTATACATATGCGTATTGTTGAGAAGGTGGAATTGTACATTGATCCTGAAATGATATTGATATTGTATATGTTCGGTGTATGCATGTTTATGATGTTGTAATGACTTGCTTATATTGCACTTAGTGGGATAGCCGCGTGATCCTACCAGTACACTGTGGTTGTGTACTGATACTGCACTTGCTCTTTCTTTGTTGAGTACAAGGCATTTTCAAGTGGCTACTGACAGACCTCGTTTAGAAGATCAGTGATCGTCATCGAATTCAAGGGTTAGCCAGTTCTTTCGGGCTGCCTTGAGTTCTCTTTCTGTTTAGTCCATCTTATTCGGACTTAGACTAGTTTATTAGATATTCCTATGTTTAGCTTGGGTTGTACCCTTTCTTTAGACTATGGTTCTTTGTTAGAGTTTTGGTACATTGACTTTCAGGTTCTAGGCATTTAATTCCACAATCGTTTGTTAGACTTTTAGAGTTTATGGGAACTCTACTTTATGTCTGCATTTAAACCTGCTTCTGTATCTTTAAATGCGTAGATTCATGGTTAGTTGGATTGTAGTAATAGTTCTCCCACTGGATGGTTAGTGTGGGTGCCAATCACGATGGTCTGGGTCGTGACAAGTGTCCTACATATTATAAAACTAATATTGAAAAACATAAATATGTTTAGGAGAAAAATATCCCTATAAACAAGACTCTCTAAATGACTACATTGTGGATGCTATTATTATGTTATGAGAATAGTGATCTTCAATTTATAGTTCTCCAAACTTTTTCTCTAAGGAAAAAATAAATCAAATATGGAAGAAAATTATATTTTCCTTTTAGGAAAAGTTAAAGCATTTATGGTAATACTTTGATTTTCCTTCAAGAGAAAAATAAATTTCAAATAAGGTAAGAAAATCAAGGCAAAACCTTAACAACAATGAAGTAGTTTAACTTCTCAACTATCTTCCTATATCTCTCTGGATCATCAAAAGGATCACCATCATCTTTTGTATGAAGCACATTGGGAATCATTGGGGTATTGCTGGGTTTGGCTGCTAACTTTCCAGATTTTGCAAGTAGAGCAAGAATATACATTCTTTGAGATTGAAGAATTTCATTGTTGCTTTGATTTACTTCTACTCCTAGAAAGTATTTTAACTAACCCAAGTCTTTCGTATGAAATATAGTATGCAAGAAAGACTTGAGGGATGAGATCAGTACATAATCACTCCCTGTGATGACAATGTCATTAACATATACAACAAGGAGGACAATGCCAGATTGTTGATAGAAGACTGAGTGATCACATTTACTCATTTTCAAACCAAATTCTTGAACCACCTCACTAAACTTTCCAAATCAGGCCCTGGGGCTCTGTTTCAAGCCATACAAAGACTTCTTCAAATGACAGACTTTTCCATACTCCCGATGAGCAACAAAATCGGGTGGGTTCTCCATATACTCTTCCTCCTGAAGATCATCATGAAGGAATGCATTCTTGATATCCAATTGATGTAAAGGTCAATTCTCGAAAGCAATTAGAGAAATAAACAAGCAGACATAAGTGAGTTTGGTAGCCAAAGAGAAGGTGTTTAAATAATCCACCCCATAAGTCTGAGCATACCCTTTAGCCACAAGTCTTGCCACAGAGCCATTAGGATTAACTTTAACGGTAAAGACCCACTTACATCCCACTGATTTCTTCCCTTCGGATAAATCCACCAAATCATACGTGTGGTTTTCCTCCAAGACATATATTTCTTTAAGCATTACATTAGACCATTCAGGATGACTTCTCACTCTCTCTTTAGGTCAAACTTTCCTTTAAAAATATGTTTATAAATTATGGGTAAATGTAGGAAAATTTTAAATAAAATAATCAAATTCAAAATAATTTTTTTAAGAAAATAAGATTTCAAAATTGACTTAACGCAGGCCGGATAGCGCAACCGCGCTGCGCACGACCAATTTTCCACAGAAACGGCTGGTCACTTTGGCTTGTTTCTATCCCTTGGGGGACAATCATTTTGTCTCCCTCTTCTTTCTCCTTTCTTTAAATTCATTTTTGCTTGAATCTCTTCATCTTCACATTATTTATTATTATATTATAAAAATAATATTAAGATAAATTAATATAATAAGTATTTAAAAAAATAATTAAAAATATTATATTGCGAAATAAGGAATGAAAAATATGTGTATTTTTGGCCTAATATCATCTACCAAACACACCCTTGAGTGTTTTTTTAAAAAGAAAATGTCTGTGTGAATGTGAGTTGTGTTTAAAATTAGAAGTGCACTAATTTAAGAAATAAATTAACCATTTTCTAGAAAATTCATAGATTTCTAGAAACATAAAATGTTATACGTGTTAGAATATGCGCAACGGAAACATTATTCAAGATCACGAACATACATAATAGCGTAATAATGTAAACTGAATAACTTGTGAAACTCTAACCTTTTGAAGCTTTCACACAACTCGTTCAAGAACTGGGACTCCAGAATTGCAACCTTCTACTAATTCCTGACTAACTCTCTCAATCAAGTCTTGTGTGGGCAGTAAAAATTTTCAGAAAAAAGGATGATCTTTCCTTAAGAACACCACCCTTTTTTATACTTTTCAGCAAAGGGGAAATGTTTGAAAGATGAAATGTTTCTAGTCATAATTAATAGTCATTAACAGTCATTAAATATCTTTAAATGTATTTAGGCACCGTTAAGTGTATCCAACAACCATGATCAATAGTCATCAACAACCATTAAATACCATCAAGTGTATTTTGACACCGTTAAGGCTATCCAACAACCATGATCAATAACTATCAACAACCACTAAATAATATTAAGTGTATTTAGACAGTCATTAAACACCAAGGGTATTCAATAGCCATTAAACACCATCAATAGTCATTAATAACCATTGAACATTATTAAGTGTATTCAATAGTTATTATACACCATTAATAACCATTAACAACAATATTTGCTTCTTTCATCTTCTAAGGAAACAAAGAAACCCAGTATTTTCCTCTTTCGTCTTTTTAGGAAATAAAAAGTTTTTCCTCTTTTAAACCAATAAAAGTCAAAAGCTATTTATTCCTAAACTGATTTTTTTTTACTAACAATCTATTTCTTTTTCGAACTCGATCAATTAATCAGGCATAGTAGGGACCGCAAATTTATTAGCAGAGGCTTCTAATTATAATATTTAATTCGTAAAAGCATGAATTAACCATATCATAATAAATCTCAGATTGTACCACTAAAAATCTGTAACTGCACTCCTCTATTTAATTTCAAATTCTTACCGTTACAACTTATTTAACTCCCCATGTTAGAATTACCGACACCAATCAATTAAATCAAACTTCTGAAATATTTAATCCATTGATTAATTTAATCATTTATCTTTATGCTTAAGTTAATTCACGTGATATATATATATATAAAATTCACCTGCAGGGTTTTTGTAGAAATCTCACGTCTAGGATTAGAGAAATCAAGGATTGTATTGATAATTAAAATTGTTGAGTACATACTCCTTATATAAGAAGAGAATTGTAGAGTCCTAATGTAACACCCCAGAATTTTTTTGTGCTAAGACTCGAACCATCCTTCATTGTGAGTAGCATTTTACCGAGTAAATTTAAAATTTCTTAAGTGTTAAGGTCACTAGATGTAGCACCTTGAGTTCCAAAAAGAACTAAATTGGAAATAGCAAAATCTGAAATTTTGCAAGTTATGCTTAAGTTATGAGTTTTGGGTCAAATTCAAATGACCATAACTCT
>JAJONR010010872.1:0-16384 GCA_029582245.1 Solanum etuberosum | reverse complement strand
AGTTATATATATATATATATATATATATATATATATATATATATATATATATGTATGTATGTTTGTGGGTTTCAAAATTACAAATCTTACCTGAATAATTTACCTCTTAATCAACTACCGAATATAGTATTACTTATGCAGGTTCTAATACTTGCATAACTCATATTTAAACGAGCTACCAAATGATCCCATTAAGGATCGTTTGGTAGTTGATAAATGATTTATGCATGTATTAGTAATGTAGGAATTAGTTGAGTGAATATATGTGTTATTTTATGCAAGTACTGGGAATGAAGATATTCGGGACGAAGTGGAATGACCCCGTGGTGAATAAGATGAGCGAATCGAGGTTGAGATGGTTCGAACATGTGAAGATGAGATGCACATGTGCCCTAGTGAGGAGGTGTGAGAGGTTGACTATGGTGGGTCTAAGAAGAGGTAAAGGTAGGTCAAAAAAATATTGTCGAAATGTGATTAGATAAGAGATGACAGACTTGAAGCTTATCACAGATATGATCCTAGATAGGAGGATATGGAAGTCGGGGATTAGCTTACCGAGGATATGATCCATTTTCCCTTAAAAGTATTGTTATTATTATTATTACTCTCATGATATATTATTATTTGATTTTATCATTACATGTTGTTTCTTTTGCTTCGGTTATCGTACTACTTTTTGTTGATATTATCCTTTTCTCCATTGTTTCAACATAACTTCTTCACTACTCATGTATTTTCTTTTCATACCTAATTTTATATGTTTTACTTGAATCTATGATTTATAAAAAATAATAATTTCCTCTCAAACCCTATTTATCAACACTGAAAAAACTGTTATTATTGTATTATGTACACACTCATCTCTAAATTCTTTCTTTCTTTTTCTTTAGTATCGGATAACAAGATGCAATACCTTTGTCTCAAACCATCTAAAACATGAATATCTTGGGACACAACCCATACAATAGTGTTCAAAACATAAAGTGAAAGATCAAAAGAGAAATGGTGGCCATATCCTCGAATATAATGAGGACTCACCAAACTTCAAGTCTTGCTCTACTAAGATCCTAGCCACGTGGATGAGAGTCGATACCGTCGGATCCTACATTTGGATAAGAAATATAGGCAAGAGTATGCGTTAGTACAAATATGTACTAAATATGATAGCCAACATAAACATCAACATAAGCATAAGAGATAATCAACATAAGTCATAAGCATAATCAATGCACATAAATCATCATAACATAGTAGGAATACTTCTTGAAGTAACCTCAACTTATCCTTAATCAAGACTTGGGTCATCCACCTCTAGTCAAGCATGTCATGGAAGGCAACTCAAGCAACACTCCAAGCTTATCATACACCATATCATAATCTAACTTATCTTTTATAGACATGGGGAATCACCTCTTTGCCTTACTACAAAGGAACATGGGTAGTCGCCTCTAGTCCTTATGTCACACTCCGAGCCTACACCCTAGGCAGGACAGACACTCGAGAACCATTGTTGGCCCCAAACGAATTCTTGTCCTGGCTTAACTCTCAGCGGAAGACTTACTCAACAAAGATAAATTCATGAAATAACTAGAATGATGTAAAAGGAAATATTCACTAGCCAATAAGGCAACTCAAGTCTTATAAAAAACAAAACAGCTGAAATGAAATAAGACTAATGAACTAATAACGTCTAACTGTCTATGAAGCCTCTAATACTATGAGGGATGTCGGGACAAGGCCCCCGATCATCCTAACAACTGAAATAAACAAAGCAATAAAAGGGATCATCCGGAAAGCAAGTGCTCGACTGGATCAACGAAGCGCTGGATGTTGATCCTGGTTACCTGTATCTGCATCATAAAACGATGCAGGCCAAATGACGTCAGTACATTGAATGTACGAGCATGCGAGGGGAAAATTAAACATGACATAAGCTTGAACTGAATTCTGAAAGAAACCTTACCTCAGCTTTACTCAACTCATGGACACTCAACTCAATGCATAAATAAACAACAGTAAAGATGTAGTTTATATAAAGCATTTAAACAGTAGGTAGCAACTCAATGTATTGAAAATACAATAACAACTCAATGTATATATATAATAAAATAATATACTTCTGTGAGAGTTTCTCTAACCGACAACCATCACTATGAGCTATGTGATGATACAACGTCTCGCCCACACTGTCAGATTTGTCCTATAACTTGCCGGGATATAGAACGCCTCAACTAAGTGGATCCACTAGTCTATGCTAAAAAACATTAAGAAATCATCTAAAAAGTATGACCCTTTCTACCCACGATGACTACATGGTTTATGGAGACTTGAGTTATTATGAACTTGTTCCCATATCGGTGCTTAATACTATTCCCAAAATATACTCAGCTCATATGTTTAAAAACATAACTCTTTCTCAGTGGTTTGAGGTTATTACTCAAAAATCTATCTCTTAAAAGAGATTGAACTCAAAACTACTCATGAAAGTTCAATTAAAAATCAGTGTTTCCTCTCATCTTAAATGTGAAAACATTTACTCTTTGGGAATACATAGTCCCCATATAACATTTTAAAGAAAATGAACTCGGCTCTACTCTTTCTCAATCTCAATGCTTAAGTCTTAAAACAAGTTTAAAAGATTTATAAAAGACTTCTTAAAATGACTCGAAGAACCCTGGAGACTTGACTCTTAACTCTACCTTGAATTTGAATTATGAATTCAAGGTTGTGATTTGTGATAGGAAAGATCTCGTGATGTTTAGGATTGTTTCTAGATAGTTAATCATGAGAAACAGTCAAGAAAACACTGTTTGAGAGCAAGTCCGTGACGCGAAGATGCATTTTAATATTTGGTCGCGAAATAAATTTTGAGGCAGTGGGGTCCTCGACCTCTCCGCGATGCGGATAAAAATTCTGTGCATAGAGGGGCAGGTCCGCGACGCGGAGTGGGGTGCCAGATTCACCCGACTTTTCCCTTCTTCGTTTTCTAATCCCAATTCGCCTAAATTCAATTCTTTTTTCCAATTTCTCTTTAGATTTAGATACCCAGTACATGTACACAAGAATCTACTCATAAAAGACGCTAAAATCGACACGATTTTCTCAAGAACTCAACAATCCCATCCTAACTCAAGAACAAAAGCCAATTTCAAGAACACAGTTCAAAATCATCAACTTTCAACTTTCTAGAATGAATTTCGCTGATATAAATAGGATTGGCGCGTGGGTGAACGAACCCAACGCTATGAAAGTCTCACATACCTCTTTAGGGATCAACCCTTGGCGAAATCCACAACGAAATCTTGTGATCTTGACGAAATCTTGATCTTTTCTCCTCTTTTCTCTTCTCTCAAAGGCCTTGCGTAATTTTGGAGTGCGTAAACTAAACCAACTCAGTTTAGACCCCAAATAACTTACTAAAAATGAAATAAATTAATTGGGTAATTAAAAGACCAAAATACCCCTCTAAAATCTGATTGACTTTCCTTATCCGGACAATCCGACTTCAAACGAGCATATCTCCCTCATACGAACTCAAAAATTAGCAAACTCAGTGGCGTTGGAAAGATAATTCAAAGACCTTTTATTTGATATCTTGTAGCCCACCTAAATCATCTTGTACTAGGAGTTATGGTAGTTTGAAGTTGACCCAAAACTCATACTTAATATACTTGCCAAATTTCAGATTTTCATTCTTTCAAAAAAATGTTCTTTCTAATTTTAGCTCTTTCAAATAGTGGGGTGTTACACCTTATATGGATCATGGGTAGTCGCCTCTAGTCCAACTTAATATATGAAACATGGGTACTCGCCTCTTGTCCAACTTAATATATGGAACATGGGTATTCGCCTCTTGTCCAACAACATGTGACATGGGTACTCGCCTCTTGTCATTGTATAAGGATCATGGGTATTCGCCTCTTGTCCAATCATATCATAAGAACATGGGGAGTCGTCTCTTGTTCAACTTTAAGGAATAAGGGTAATCGCCTCTTTATTCTACTTCATGGAATACGGGTAATCGCCTCATATCCATCTCATTTGGAGGTCATGGGTAATCGCCTCTAGCCTCATCAATATCTTAGTCATTAGCATTAGATTCATTTTAGGTGAGAAATCCTTTCAACCTAGAATCATTCAATTTGAGCAATCCTTTCACATGTATAATCATAAGCAATTCATGTGGGAACTATCCCTTCCACAACAATTACATCAATAGTCAACAATTGACAACATAAGCTTTACTCTCAAGGCCCTATATCTCATAGTCATTCTATATGCTCAATCTCAAGCAATTCAACATCATAATCATATCATGAGCTTCAATCTCAAAGCAATCTAATCATGATTCATCATATAAGCTTCAATTCTAATGTATCTTATCAATCCTAGATTGAATACATCTAAACCCACAAATTCTCCTTTCATGGCACAAAACCCATTTACATCAATTTTATCCTTTTAGACATGGGTTAGGCATTGGTACATGTAATTTCATCCTAAAAACATGATTTACTATCAATTCAATCATAAATAATCATAATCCACTCAATTGGATCAACATTCATCAATACCCACAACATTGGAAGAAACCCTAACTCAAATTGGGATTTCATCTTCTCAATTGGGAAAAACTTAGGAACTCCATGGATGAAAGGAATTCATGGATGAAAAGCTATAATACCTTGATTACAAAGCCCACAAATACTTGAGGATTGGAGACTTGACCTTGATCCTAACTCCAAACTCTATCTTCTTCTTCAAGTTCTAGAGAGAAAAATATTTGAGAGGAAGACTTTGGGATTTCTTTTGGATTTTGGGAATAATGACTTGAATGGGTGAGTTTTAGAGTTAAAATGACTTATATAGGGGTCCTGGACTTAGGCAAAACGACATGGCTTTGTTCTAAGCAAAATCGGAAAAGACCATTTAACCCCCAACTAGCAGACAGGACCACGTGAGGTCCCACGAGCTGTGGTCCGCTTCGTGGACCTTGGACCAGTAGCTAGGATCCCCTCCCCCTAACCCCTAAAAACCTAAGTGAGGACCACGACATCTCCCACGGCCGTGGTGGCCTTCATGAGCCGTCCAAGGGCTCGTGGGGAGGGTCCTTTTTTGGGGTAGATTAGGAGGCATACTGCCTCACCTCCACGAGTGGCATCACGACCCGTGGTGGCCACCACAAGCCGTCAAGGCTCTTGTGTGGAGGAGGCTATTTTTGGGCAGCCTTGGCATAGCTACTGCTCCACCCTTCACGAACCTCACCACGACTCGTGGTCACTACCGCGAACCATCATGGTGGTCGTAGGAAAGTGGGCAGTGCATGGTGAAGTTTGGGCTGTCCAAGCCCTCTTCCTTGGCTCTTGCCCTCTTCCTTGGCCCTAGCCCTAGTTTAGCCTATTAGAATTCCGAGGTGTTACATTATCTCCCCCTTAGGAACATTCGTCCTCGAATGACGTTTCTAGACACCTTACCGAAGTAAAGACTCAATATTAGCAGCCCATCATGCATGCAACTCATCTAAATGCACACAACCAAGGAGGAACTTCATCTCCAAGCTAAACATACTCAATACATCACAAGGAAGTAGGAACACTATATCTAATAACCCATTATGCATGAAATCTTAACATTTCTCATGTTAAAGGAGGAACTACCTTTTCCAAGCTAAAAGCATGTTCAACCCAATCTCATGGAGCCCATATGCAATTCGTTCTCAAAAAGCATAGCTAAAGCATGTTCATCAATTCATCTCATGGAGTCTATAAGCAACTCACGCTCAAAGCACTACAACATGAGGAAAATCAATCATATAACTCATTTTTCTTTCAAAACACACATTTTCATGAACATGTATAACATAAGGAAATCATGGGAACATCTAAACACACATGACTTCAAACAAGGAGTAAATCATGAGAAGATTCATTATCTCAAGCTAGAGTAGGAGGAAAAAGATGGGGATATCGGGACTTCATATCGGCCTCGACCTTCCAAGTAGCACTCTCAACTAAGTGGTTCCTCCATAAAACCTTCACGGAGGCAACTTCCTTGTTTCTTAACTTCTTAACTTGCCGGTCTACGATCTCAATCGGTACCTCTTCATAAGAGAGACTTTCATCAACCCCCAAGCCTTCTAGGGAAACTATGGATGTCGGATCTCCAACACACTTCTTAAGCATAGAGACATGGAACACCGGATGCACCGTTGCCAAATCATTCGTCAAATCGAGTTCATAAGCAACCTTACCAACAAGTCTCAAAATTTGATATGGGCCTATGTATCGGGGACTAAGTTTCCCTTTCTTCCCAAATCTCATCACACCCTTCATGGGTGAGATTTTCAAGTAGACCCAATCACAAACTTCGAACTCAAGGTCTCTTTTTCTAACATCAGCATAGGACTTTTGTCGGCTTTGGGCTGTTCTCAACCTCTCTCTAGTAAGCCGGACTTTCTCCATAGCCTCATGAACTAATTCGGGTCCGATCAAGGCAACTTCACCCACTTCAAACCACCCTATAAGAGATCTACACCTCCTACCATAAAGAGCTTCAAAGGGGGCCATACCAATACTAGAATGGTAGCTATTATTATAAGCGAACTCTATCAATGGCAAGTGATCATCCCAACTTCCCTTGAAATCGATGACACATGCTCTCAACATATCCTCTAAAGTTTGGATCGTTCGCTCCGCTTGCCCATCGGTTTGTGGGTGAAAAGCCGTGCTAAGCTTCACTTTCGTGCCAAGACCCTTTTGGAATGACTTCTAAAATTTAGAAGTAAACTGAGTACTTCTATCGGAGATGATGGACAAAGGCACACCATGCAAACTTACCATTTCCCTTAAATATAACTTAGCATAATCTTCCGTCGTATAAGAAACTTTGACGGGAATGAAATGGGCCGATTTCGTCATTCGATCTACTATGACCCAAATCGAATCATATTGGTGCCGAGTACGTGGCAACCCTACTATAAAGTCCATATTTAAGTCTTCCCACTTCCAAGTAGGAATGCTGATGTCTTGGGATAAACCTCCCGATTTCTGATGCTCAACTTTCACTTGTTGGCAATTTGGACACTTAGCCACAAATTCCGCAATATCCCTCTTCATCCCATTCCACCAATAGACCTCCTGCAAGTCACGGTACATCTTGGTGGCTCCCGGGTGAATGGAATACTGAGAACTATGGGCTTCTGCCAAGATTTGTTCCCTTAAGTCATCAATGTTTGGAACACATAATCGACCTTGGTATCTAAGTACCCCATCCCTCCTTGGGAGAAAGCCTCAACGGACTTCTTGAGCACCGCTTCTTTCAATTCTACCAACGTCGGATCAAGACATTGCTTAGCTTTCACATCACTCACAAAAGACGATTCGGAACCATTGTGAACCATAACACCACCTTTGGTGGAATCCACTAGTTGAACACCCAAACGGGTCAATCTCTGTACATCTCGTACCAATTCTTTCTTATCGTCATCAATGTGAGCAGCACTACCTATAGACAACCTACTAAGAGCATCCACTACTACATTTGCCTTACCGTGGGTGATAGAGAACACTCATATCATTATCTTTCAACAACTCAAGCCACCTTCTTTGACGAAGATTCAGATGTTTCTGATTAAACACATATTGCAAGCTCTTGTGGTCGGTGAACACATCTACATGGACACCATACAAATAGTGCCTCCATATTTTTAAGGCAAAAACTACCGCCGCTAATTCAAGATCGTGGGTCGGATAATTCTTCTCATGAACCTTAAGTTGCCTTGAAGCATAGGCAATAACCTTTCCGTTTTGCATAAGCACACATCCCAAACCAATTCTCGAAGCATCACAGTATATCACAAATTCATCCGTCCCTTCCGGTAAAGTCAAAATCGAAGCGGAAGTAAGTCTATCTTTCAACTCTTGGAAACTTTTCTCACATAATTCGGACCATATAAACTTAGCCTTTTTTTGAGTCAAAGCCATCAATGGAGAGGCAATAGAAAAAACCCCCTCAACAAATCGTCGGTAATAACCTGCCAAACCCAAGAAACTTCTAATGTCCGAAGGTGATAGAGGTCTAGGTCAATTTTTGAAAAGTAACTTGCACCTTGAAGTTAATCAAACAAATCATCTTGAAATTTCAATCAAATTTATGTGTGAATATATTTAGAAGTGATCATGCAATTTTTCATTTCTTGAGAATTAAACTCTGAAAATTACTTTTGGCCATACAATTTCAAAATTTAATTTAAATTTGAATCTCAAAATTTCAATATTTTTGAAAAATAATGAAAAAATATTTTCACTCTAAATTATTCATAAAATATTAAATAAATTTAAATTATATTCATGATCAAACACAATAATTTCGAATATTATTTTATATTTTAACTTTTTTCTTTTCAAATTTCACAATAAAACGTGACCAAACCATAATGCCACTTATATTCATTCTTTACCTGCCAAAAGTGATTTTCCGATTCGGAAAAACTGTAACAAGGTAAAGAAAACAACTTGTTCAGAGAGGGGTTTAAGCCGAAACCCTAAAAAATTAACCGAAATGGAGTCTTCTCCGGCTGCCGTGAAACGGAAGGAACCGGAGGCCAACTCCGGCGAGAAGGAAGTCCCGGAGCTAAATTCATCTTCCAAGAGAGCAAATTTAACTAGGACTTGCGTGCACGAGGTAGCAGTTCCATCTAGTTACAGTTCTACAAATGACGAATCAATTCATGGAACCCTTTCAAATCCTTGTTACAATGGTGAAATGGCGAAAATCTACCCATTCAAGCTCGACCCATTTCAGGAAGTGTCAGTTGCATGTTTGGAACGAAATGAATCAATCCTTGTATCAGCACATACCTCCGCTGGGAAAACTGCAGTTGCTGAGTACGCAATTGCAATGTCGTTTAGGGATAAACAAAGGGTTATTTACACTTCGCCTTTGAAAGCTTTGAGTAATCAGAAGTACAGAGAGTTAAGTCATGAGTTTTCTGATGTTGGTTTGATGACTGGTGATGTAACGCTTTCACCAAATGCGAGTTGTTTGGTGATGACTACGGAGATTTTAAGGGGTATGCTTTATAGGGGTTCTGAGGTGTTAAAGGAAGTTGCCTGGGTTATATTTGATGAGATACATTACATGAAGGATCGTGAAAGAGGGGTTGTTTGGGAAGAGAGTATTATATTCTTGCCACCAGCTATTAAGATGGTTTTTCTTTCAGCGACTATGTCTAATGCTACTCAGTTTGCTGAATGGATATGCAATATTCATAAACAGCCATGTCATGTGGTCTACACTGATTTTCGGCCTACCCCGTTGCAGCATTATATGTTTCCAATGGGTGGTTCTGGATTGTATCTTGTTATTGATGAAAATGAGCAGTTTAGGGAGGACAATTTTTTGAAGATGCAGGACAGTTTTGCAAAGAAGAAAGTGGGAGATGGAATCAACAGTGCAAATGCTAGGGTTAGAGGTAGAATTGCTAAAGGTGGCTCTACTTCTGGTGGTGTCTCAGATATCTGCAAAATTGTCAAGGTGTGTAGTTTGGTACTTTGGTCTCCAGATGATATTATCTTGGTTTTGCTCTTTCTTGTTATATCAACTTACTTTCTTAGGATACTTAGATTCTTTTCATAACAGCGTTTTTACATATGAAACTTGCTTCTTGAGTGAAGCCGTGCTCTTCAATGTTACACAATACACATCAACAATTTGAATGATAAACCTATAAGGAATATAGGGTACGAGGTAGAGCTGATATGAAAAGGTAGGGTAAGGCATAAAATATGATTATTAAATAATAAGTGAAGACAAAATTTTAAGAAAATTATGAGGTAACGATGTGATCCACCGAATTGATTGTTACATAAAATGGCTTCATGTCCCATGAACCTTGTCACTCGTATGCCTTATGGCTTTTAAAAACACCGTGTCATAATACATTGCCCTTTACAGTTGTTTAATGATTTACTATAACAAGTGATGCCTCATATCACTGAAGCAATTGATTCTTGACAATTAGATGATCATGGAACGGAAGTTTCAGCCAGTCATTGTGTTTAGTTTTAGTAGAAGAGAATGCGAACAACATGCAATGTCTATGCCCAAGCTTGATTTTAATACTGAAGAGGAGAAGGAAGTAGTGAAGGAGGTTTTCCATAATGCAGTGGATTGCTTGAGCGAGGAAGATAGAAACTTACCAGCTATTGAATTAATGTTGCCCCTACTTCAGCGTGGGATTGCTGTTCACCACTCTGGCCTGCTTCCTGTTATAAAGGAACTTGTGGAACTTCTCTTCCAAGAAGGACTCATCAAGGCTCTTTTCGCAACAGAGACTGTAATGACTTCCCCTTTTTTTTGTGTGTGTCTTGTTATCTTGTGTTGTTAGACTCCCCTAATGATTTTTCTCCTTTGTGTTTCCTTCTAATGTTTTGATAGTTCGCCATGGGGCTAAACATGCCTGCGAAAACTGTTGTCTTTACCAGTGTAAAGAAATGGGATGGTGATAGTCATCGTTACATTGCATCTGGTGAGTATATACAGGTGAGTCTGAATTGCCCATATGACATGACTTAAATCATTTTGCATTTCAGTTTTTTGTTCTTCAAATTCTTTTTTCTTTCATGCAGATGAGTGGAAGAGCAGGACGTCGTGGAAAAGATGACCGTGGTATTTGTATTATCATGATTGATGAGAAGGTAAGTTGGTAGTAATATTCTTACTTTAAGAGAATCTTGTAGATAACTGTTATTGTCATCTTGAAATGTATAGTTTTAGCCACTCAAGCATATACAAAATTGCAAACAATGTTGTCAAGTATTCTTCTTAGCTCTTTTGGTGGATGGCTTACATAGTGTTTGATGATTTCAGATGGAGATGGATAGCATCAAGGACATGGTTTTGGGTAAACCAGCTCCATTAGTCAGCACGTTTAGGCTGAGTTACTATACAATTCTGAATTTATTGAGTCATGCTCAAGGCCAATTTACTGCCGAGCATGTTATCAAAAACTCATTCCACCAGTTTCAACATGAGAAGGTTTTGTCTTTGTCAACGCCCATTCTATCTTTGACCGCGTTTTATTTAATGACTGACAGTGAGGTTGTCTTTGTGTTAGGCGTTACCTGACATTGGAAAGAAGGTCTCTAAGCTGGAAGAAGAAGCTGCAAAGCTTGACGCATCAGGGGAGGTAAAATAAGTTGTTATCGACTTATTGTGGTTTTCAGATACCTCTATCTTCTTATGCAATAGATCCTGAAATTTGTTTCTCTCTACTTGTAGGGTGAGGTTGCAGAATATCATAAACTAAAGCTTGAGATAGCACAACGTGAAAAAAAACTGATGGCTGAAATAACACGGCCTGAAAGGGTTCTCCATTTTCTTCTTCCCGGTAGGCTGGTAAGTGGCGAGGCATCTCTATTCTCTATTGTACTTTTGTGAGTATATTGAGCTCTGGACATACGTGACATTACCCAATTTTTACCCCTTATATGATTTCGTCACCATGTCTCTGGAATGTCTCTACCTCCTCTATTTTTGGGTGCACATGAATCTATCTGCCATATTTTTGGAAGCCCGCGAAATGTAACTTCTAACTATTTTTATCAGTAATTTCTTGCTCTTTTCTTTTATCAGTAATTTCTTGCTCTCGTTCTCACTTTACCTTTGTGAATTTTTTTGCTTGGGTCATTTGCTATTGCTCCTTACCTATCAAAATAGATAGAGGATTCTATTTTCTCATGATGCTACGTGATTGCTGTTAGTCTCCATTCACTTAAGCCACTGTACTCGTTGTGGACCCCATGCGATGTGGGATTGTGCGTGCTATATATTACTTTTGTGGTGTTCAATTCATTTTTTTTTTTCATTCTCAAAAAAATTCATTTTTCTGTTGTATTGTTTGAAAATTCATTCACTTAATAAATTTTTGACTTTCCCCATTAGACTGTTCATCTTAATGTTGTTCATTGAGATTGCATCGATGATGGCAGGTCAAGGTATGGGAAGGTGGAAAAGATTGGGGTTGGGGTGTTGTAGTCAATGTGGTAAAAAAGCCTCCAGCTGCGTCGGGTTCTATGCCTGCTGCACTCTCTGCTTCACGTAGCACGGGCTATATTGTGGATACCCTACTTCATTGCTCTCTTGGTTCTGGTGAAAATGGTTCTCAACCCAAACCATGTCCTCCTCGTCCAGGGGAGAAGGGAGAAATGCATGTAGTGAGTACATAAGTTTGTAATAATTGTTTATTTCCTATAACTAAATTAGATTATGACTTCATTCCTGAGTATGTTTCCAAATATTAGGTTCCTGTTCAATTGCCCCTGATTTCTTCCCTCAGTAAGCTTAGAATATCTGTTCCTGCGGATCTTCGGCCATTGGAGGCAAGGCAAAGCATCCTTCTTGCTGTTCAGGAGCTTCAGAAACGTTTTCCTCAAGGCCTCCCGAAGCTTAACCCTGTAAAGGTATGAATAATCTTACTTCTGGTTCCACATTGGATTCGACATTTGGCATTTTTAATATGGAACCATCTGTTAGTAAAAGCCAAAACTTAAACACATTATGTTGAGAGAAGATTGGCATCTTAATTATGTCCTTTTTGGTTCCTTTTGTGAAATGATTATCTGGTTTACTGAAATTCTTTGTCAGGAGAGATTGCCAATCATGTCAAAAACCATAAACTAGTGTCACTTATAGGAAACTGGAGCCATATGTTATTCAACTGTATTTTACGTGTTCCTTCACAAACAGCGAAGGCTATATGCACTTCGTGGTTGATCTGTACCCTATATGATTGCAGTCTAGGCTAACCTACTCATAGAGCATTTTTGAATTGTTGATGCACAATTCTCTCAGTAATAAAAAGAAAAAAAGAGCAGAAAGGGAAAGTATCTTCCGTCAGCTAATTGTACTATCATTATCATAGTACTTTCATTCATTGTGTATCCTAGCTGCATTTGATGCCAAGTGCCATTCTACTGTCCTTCTATATCTTGTTGAGAATAACTGTTCTTACTTTCATTGAGGGACTTGTGTCTTAGGTCACTAGTTTGAGCCTTGCGCCAAACAAACTAACTCTGGTATTTAGTAGATAAGGATAGAGGGGAGGGCCCATCATCCGCGAGTTTTGAGTGCTATAGTTGGCCCCAAGGGTCGGCTCCTGACGGATTTCTCGGTCATCCAATTTTTTTTTTAACATTGTTACTTTCTCTGGCATTCATCTTATGCTGGTCAGAATTCTGCATTTATTGTTCTTGTAGTCTCACATGTGTTTAGCATCACATCCAGCATAGTTTTGTTCTGTTTGGGTTAAGTATAACGGAGGTTTACTGGTTGTGGAATGAACCTTATAAACAATCTTTCTTCAGCTTCGAACTACTGATCAAGATAAGTTTGTTGCTGCTTTTCCTGATTTCTATCGTTGTAGGACATGGGATTTGAAGATCCTGAATTTGTTGATATAGTGAACCAGATTGAAGAACTGGAGAAAAAATTGTTTGCTCATCCACTACACAAGGTTTGACCAAAAGTTTATTTTGATACTCTGTTTAATCTGTGAGGACGCATGAAAAGTATAAGCTTTTGCTTTTTATGTTTTTGATGAATATGATTTAAATATTGTCACTACTTTCTACATATGATATTGCACACATGTGGAACAGTCACAAGATGAACATCAACTTAAGAGTTTCCAAAAGAAGGCGGAAGTGAACCATGAAATTCAACAGCTCAAGTCAAAAATGCGGGATTCACAGGTAAAGCTCCTATGTGGAATGAATCAATTAAATCAACAATTCCTCAATCCCAAACTCGTTAGTGTTTGCTACGTGAATCCTCTATATCTATCCCGTTCTATTCGGGCCTATTTCACTCCAATATTCTTCAATCACTAAACTATGATTTTTGTTCTCTCTCTCTCTCTCTCTATATATATATATATATATATATATATAGAAAGAGAGAGAGAGAGAGAGAGAGAGAGAGAGAGAGAGAGGTGGTCTTATTCATGTATTTTTTTAATTAGGTTGGTTCATTATATAATTTTTCTATTCAAGATTTGCTTTCTCTTTTCATTTAAAAGGTTCAGGATGTTATCTCCTGATTAGTCCTGAACAATCAACATCCTGTGGCACGTTTTTTGCTCTCATCCTTCTCAAGTTTTCTTCTATACTATATACTCTTTTGAGCTTCAAGATGGTATTTATATATATTGAACTTCACTTACATCACCTTGGAGTTATTGCTGTAACCCTTTAGTACTTTACTGGATTTTATCAATTTATTTATTCAATACGAAATTGGCAATTTTCAGCTTCAAAAATTTCGTGATGAACTTAAAAACCGTTCCCAAGTCTTGAAGAAGCTGGGTCACATAGATGCTGATGGTGTTGTGCTGTTGAAGGGACGAGCAGCCTGCTTGATAGACACTGGGGATGAACTCCTCGTGACTGAATTGATGTTGAATGGTAATATTTGTCCATATTAGTATGCAATTTTAATTCTTTGGACTTGATTTAAAAAGTGGGAGCAATGTGTATTACTTTGGAACGCATAAAGACATGGTTTTGAGATTCTTAAGAGTGAAAGCAAATGAGTTCACATTAAAACGAATTAAGGCGTGCCCGAGCTTACTCTTTTTGCGATATAAGGATTTGACAACCATGTAGTTGCACTGAAACTAATATTACAAAAATAAATAAATTATTTTTCCTTTACTGCTCAGTAGTCTCTTTTATGCCTTTATTGCTGAGTACTTCTGCTAACTGGATTTCAGAATCCAACTAGTTGCTTTAGTTTTCCTTTGGGCGTGTGCCAGAAGTAGCTATGAACCAGTGATATACGATTTGTGAATAATCTTTTTTGCTAGGTACATTCAATGATCTTGATCATCATCAAACTGCGGCTCTGGCAAGTTGTTTTATCCCAGGAGACAAAACAAATGAACAAATACATTTAAGAGCTGAGCTAACTAAACCATTACAACAGCTACAAGATACTGCAAGAAGAATAGCAGAGGTCAGTCTTATATAGGGTTTGGAATTCAATGATTGCATGTCAGAAGCACAAGCAAAAACTTTTTTTCTGTTTACAGATTCAACGTGAATGCAAGTTGGAGATAAACATTGAAGAGTATGTAGAGGCATCAGTACGGCCATTCTTGATGGATGTCATTTACTGTTGGTCGAAGGTAAAGTGTCAATGCCAATGTTGTGTTCAATTCCATGCTTAAATTAGAGTGATACTACAAGTTCATGTTTTTTGTAACATTTTTCTATAAGCCAACTCTCGAGGAGCTTATGATTGACACTAGTTTTCCATGCTTCAGTCCAAAGAAACTACCATCTATAGGGCATCCATCTTGCTGAAACCAGCAACCTCATCTATTTCTTTTGTCTTTTCCTTTTCCTTATCTGATAGGTAAAAACTGATCTTTTTTAAATATTCCACCTTTTTTATGTTTTGGGCTGGGGGGTGAACCATGAAATCTGTCCTTTCAACCATCAAATTCCAAGCTCTTTAATTTTTTTTGATGAAGTAATTAGTTCTATTGCAGGCATCAAGTAGATGCATAATAGTTACAAAAGCTTAGTAGCAAAAGGTCAGCTCTCCTTTACATTGTTAGTTAAGCGTCAGGGAGCTGACAAAGTTCAGAAATGAAACAGGGGAATCTAGAGGGGATAAATAAACCCAACTATACAAAAACATGAGGCAATTAGCTTTTAAAGATTGGTAGGTAGTTGATATTCCATCAAAGCATCTTCTATTCCTTTCGTTCCAGATACTCCAAAAAATGGCTGCAGACAAAGTTTAGAAATGAATCAGGGGAATCTAGAGGGGATAAATAAACCCAACTATACAAAAACATGAGGCAATTAGCTTTTAAAGATTGGTAGGTAGTTGATATTCCATCAAAGCATCTTCTATTCCTTTCGTTCCAGATACTCCAAAAAATGGCTGCAGACAAAGTTTAGAAATGAATCAGGGGAATCTAGAGGGGATAAATAAACCCAACTATACAAAAACATGAGGCAATTAGCTTTTAAAGATTGGTAGGTAGTTGATATTCCATCAAAGCATCTTCTATTCCTTTCGTTCCAGATACTCCAAAAAATGGCTGCAGACAAAGTTTAGAAATGAATCAGGGGAATCTAGAGGGGATAAATAAACCCAACTATACAAAAACATGAGGCAATTAGCTTTTAAAGATTGGTAGGTAGTTGATATTCCATCAAAGCATCTTCTATTCCTTTCGTTCCAGATACTCCAAAAAATGGCTGCAGACAAAGTTTAGAAATGAATCAGGGGAATCTAGAGGGGATAAATAAACCCAACTATACAAAAACATGAGGCAATTAGCTTTTAAAGATTGGTAGGTAGTTGATATTCC
>JAJONR010010871.1:0-14564 GCA_029582245.1 Solanum etuberosum | reverse complement strand
CTCTTTTCACCACACCCCCAACTTAGGCTTTTGGCCTAAGTTGGCTATTCAAACACACCACACTTTCATGAGGATTATGGGTGAATGGATAAAGAGGGATTTCAATTTCATCAAGTTTCTTCCAAGAAAAGGATAAGGGTTAAAGGGGTTCAAGCAAGATTCACACATCTCACAAGGTTGGCCACAAAAGAGGTATAATTTCAAATTGTTTCACTCTTAAAAATTGTTGCCTAAGATCATTTCAAGAGCTTGCATGACTTAGTCAACCGGACCAACGGGGCAAATTCTAGGTGTCATCACACAAGGTTCACGGTAAGCTCATCACACAAGGCATTGGCACCATTATCAAACAAGACTCAACACTTTCCCTAGTGTGCAATGGTAATCACAAGAGACTCATTCGGTAATTGGCTAGTCACAACGAGATGCAGAAAGTTCACATATTGTCTATGCAACTTCATCTGGCCTCATCGTAGGTGCACATTCATTGTTGTTCGATTACGAGCACTATTCAAGTCATCGGTATTGATCATGATCGATAATCAAATTTGCACAAGAACAATGACATTAACACAAAACAAGAGGTGGCAAAATTTTTGGAAGGGTCAAAACCATTTACAATCAAAACAAGGAGCCATAAGCTCAAACATCCACAAGATAAAAATCAAAACATATATATAGCTCAAAATACCCAAATTTCACAAATAAAACACAATCACAAGAAAAGAAAAGCAGTTGTCCTCAAATGCAACTAAAAACACAAAAATCACAAAAACAACAGAGAGGGAGGTAAAGAATGATCCTGTCTACACAGTCGCTCCATCTGTCGGGGCATCAGTGCCCGGGGTAACACTTTGGGGTAAGACTAAATAAGCAATCAACCACATCAAACATGATTTAAGCACAAACCCAACACAAAACAACACAATTTATCGAATGCATTCGAGTTCAACCACTAATCAAGAGTTTGGAGTTTGGAAAACCAACCTGAATACCAAATTTATAATTTGATAAGCTAGGCAACAATGCAATCCAAATCCAAACACGAGATCAAGAGCACAAAGAAAGTAAAATAGCAAAAATATGGGAAATCAAAAGTGTGAGTTCGAGTGTACGGGGTTAGAAATTGGAGAATATGAAAGATTTTGAAATTTTAAACCGTTTGGCCTTTTAAAACCTTTCAGTTCGCGGCCCTTTCGGCGGTGTAAGTCATCCACGCCGAACAACTCGGTGATGCGCCGAGTGGTAACTTACCTTGCCGAGTTTTAAAGGACTCCCAGTTATCTTGGGGGTCCAAACGATGGACAAAATTGGGCTCGCCGATTAATTAATTAGCCCATCGAGTTTTACAGACCTCCACCTAAAGTTTTGTTTGTCCAACGGCGATCCAAGTCGGGCTCGCCGACCTCTTCGCCGAGACACCGACTAGACTCTATGGCTCGCAAAACTGCACATTCTCAAACACACTCCACTTTTCAACCTGCACAATCAACACCCATTATTCAAAATAAAACTTAAAGCATTAAAAACTTGGGTTGCTCCCAAGAAACGCCTTATTTAATGTCGTGGCATGATGAAGAAACCAATTCAAGTTACATTTTTAGGATTGGCCATTGCATTGTTTCCGTTGACGCTCATCTCCTCCTCTGTTTTACACCAACAACACAAAACCAAAAATAAAAATAAGTAGATTCAACTATAACTACAAAGATCACAATTCAACTTCAATAAAAGAATTTCAAAAAACACCACTCCCCGACAGTGGCAACATTTTGATGAACGTTTCAACTACACCTCATCCAATTTTAGGTGTAAACGATCGTTAAGCAGTATAAAATCCAAAAAATGAGTTGGTGTCAAATCCCACAGGGAGCGGTACGTGTTCAAAGTTCAATAAAGAAGTACGAATGTGATCTAACTAGATATAGGAATAGTCATTATCAAAAAAGACATGAAACAAGTCAAAGGGGTGACATTAAATGTCAGATGGGGGGATTTGGTTTGCAATTATCAACTACGATGCAATCACAAACAGTTTAAGATAACAATAAGAAGAGGAATTCTCGGGATGTGATTGATTATAGGCTAATGTAGACATAAGGGTAATTGCAACTATTAGAAAATAGCTAAATATTAGTGAGTAAGCTAGGCTATAAAGGAGGTAAACTTTCTCTCAAACAATTTACCCCGAATCAGGTTGATTCTCTCGAACATAAAAAAATATGAAAATTAAGAACAACCCATACCTTAGTCCATTCACTCTCTCGAGCTGAATGTGTGGAAAAGGGTTTAGAATTCAGTCTCTCGAGTTGAACCCAGGTCAACCCAATACCCACAGACCATCAATCAAAAACCTTAGTTCTAAAACCTCTTTCTCGAGCAAGTCAAGAACACAAAGGAAGAACTGCATTTGCAACTACAATTCTTAAATTAAATTACAATAAATGATTGAACTCACTTTTAAATAGCATTTAAACTAACAATTAGCAATAACCATAAGTTAAATCAGCCCATAATCATATAATCACACCGCAAGAGTTGGGGTTTTAGCCGAATATAATAAAAAGATAAAAACCGTTACCGAAATTATTAGCCATCAACTGGGTACGAGGAATTCAAGCTTTACAATGCTCCAATTTGAAGAAAATTCAAAAACCCCTTGCAAAATCTCCAAATTGAGTCTGAAAACCCTCAAGTCTACCTAGAAACTTCAGAGAAAACTGTTCTACCCTAAGATGGATTCAAAATTCGATACTAAATTAATTTTCAACATGTAATTTATAGTCGCCAAAAATAATCCACGAAGGGCCACTCAGCGAAGTAAGTCAGGCTCGCCGAACCACTCGGTGAGCCGCCCTTTGACCTCTTCCATCGCCTTTTCGCCTTAGTATTCAACATCATCGAGGTCTGTAACTTTGGGCGTTATATCACTGCATTACTGAACCACTCGGCGATTCGCCGACCGCTCTTTTCTCTCACCAACTTAATTTTTACCCTCAGAGTTTGGCACACTGGAACTTTAGGCGGTCGAATGGCTACTCGGCGACTCGCCAAGAGGACTTGACGATCACCAGGCTCTCTTTTCTTCATTCTTTCAGCTTGCTTTGTTCCTTTTTGTAACTTGGTGTCCTTGCTTTTTTTCCTCAATCTATAATCCTGAAAATCAAGGGTTTTACATCAGTTATTGGCACAAAATAAACATTTGAGGACACTAATCCTATACAAATAAAGCCCTAAATGAGTCCAAATCTAAGACTCATCAACTCCCCATATCATGACATGGGTAATTACCTCATGTTTAACTAATTAGGATTAAGGGAACTCACCTCACAATCCTATCATGTAAAGGTCTTTAGGGGACTCACCACAACCTCATCACATTTCATAGCCCCTTGGACTTAGAGTCATTTTAGGTGAGAATAGCCTTTCAACCTAGAATCATTCTATGTGAGAGAACCTTTGGTATCATATCATATTCATGCATAATATCATATCTAGAATTCTACATTAGACATGGATATCATCATAACTCAAGTGATTCTATCTCTTCATACATTCAACCATTCATTAGGTAGGTTAGGTGAGTATAAGCCTTTCAGCACAATTCTACCTATTATACTTCTATTCTCATATAGACTTTACTCTCAAAGCCTTAACATACATAATTCATCACATTGGCTTTACTCTCAAAACCCTAGCGATCAACATTCATGACTACAAGCCTTACTCTCAAAGCTTTACTTCTTACAATCATCATGCATATCTAGATTACAAGACATTCTAGTCATAAGCTTCATCTTTAAGCAATTCAAGTCATAATTCATCATAAAGGTCCAACTTCAAGCTTTACTAGTCATGATCCATCACATATGCTATAATCTAATTCAATTCATGTCTACTTGATTTTATTCTTGAACAATTACTATACATAACATCAATTCTAGAAGATCACCTATGAATCCTCAATTTCACTTCATAAGGCATAAACCCACATTCTTCAATTTCATCTATTAGACTAGGGTTAGCCATATAAAACATGTAATATCATCAATATATCATGATTCAATACTAAATCAATCATAAAAAAGTAATATCCACTCAATTGGAATCATACTCAACACTACCCACAATATAGGAAGAAACCCTAGCTAGAATTAAACGCTTGCAACAATGGAGGAATTTGACCTAGCTTTCTTCTTCTTCTTCTTCTTCTTCTTCTTCTTCTAGAGAGAGAATTATTTGGAGGGAATTGGGTTCTTTTGTGTGAGTTGAAATATTGATTTGGAATCACTTAATTAAGGGTCTAATAGCTTTATATGGTGGTCTAATTACTAATAAAATGACCCCACTTAATAACTATTTAATATAGGAAAGTTCCCTAACCTCCCAACTTAACCCACTTAAGGTCCAAGGCTGCCCCAACCCAAGAGACCACGTACACGGACCGTGGATCCACCCACGTCCCGTACTGGTCAAGCGTGGATGGGGTACTGGAACTCACTTTCAAAGACTTCACCCACGACCCTCCCCCACGGGGCGTGAGTCCCCATCGTGGGTCACTACCTTGCGGCAGATTTGGGGCTGTTTTGCTAGAGTCCTCCTTAAGGACCCTTGGTTGGTCCTTGGGGAGTCATACCTTGATGTTCAACCCCTATACCCCTCATTCTAAGTACGGGAAGTCATTTCTACAACTTCAACCCCCACGTAAAGCTTTAGAACCCTTACGTGAAGCTCTAGTTTAACCTACTAGTTTTTCGGGTGTTATAATATCTCCCCCTTGGGATCATTCATCCTCGAATGATGATCTAAACACCTCTTAAAGGAAACGACTCTAGACTAGCAGCCCATCATGCATGCAACTCATCTAGATGCACACAAACTAAGGAGGAAAACTTCATCTCCAAGCTAAACATACTCAATGCAACACAAGGAAACATGAACTACATCTAACAACCCAAGATGCAAGAAATTCTCATAACTAGTCATGTTCAAGGAGGAACTACCATCTCCTAGTCATAACATGCTCAACATACTCTCATGGAGCTCATATGCAATTTACTCTCAAAAAGCATTTATTCAAGGATGAATCTCTCAACTCCAAACTAAGGCATGCTTATTAATTCATCTCATGAAGTCAAATAGGCAACTATACTCAATGCACTACAACATGAGGAAATAATCATGCAAACTCATTTTATTTCAAAACACAAGTTTTCATGAACATGCATTATATAAGGAAATCATGGCGATACATAAACAAAGAATAACCTTGCTATTTTAGGCACACTATCTCCCCCTTGGGAGAAGGCCTAGTCAAACTCTTCTAAACATCATTCATACTAAAAACAACTTCATAGTCTAACATCTCAAGTCACAAAAGACCAAACAATACCAGAATCTAAATAAGAATAAATCACATACCGATAGTCACATCCGGAGGACAATCTTGTCCACCTCAAGCTTCGAGAGCATAGAACCTATTTGTGCTTTGGAGTACTAGCACCCAAACCAATTGGACCGGATGAAGGGTAGGGTTGAGACCTACGACGAGTATTCTCTTCATTTCTAGCAACCTTAGGGAAATGCCTTATCTTGTGGCCCAACTCACCACAACCAAAATAAACATTAGAACCCGCTAAGCATTCACCCTCATGCCTTCTATCACACTTACTAGATCTCGGCAATAGAATCTCACTACTATCATCTTGAGACTTAGGGTTAGACACCCTCTTTTGATTGAACTTGGGAGTACTTGAGGGCCCTTGCCCGGGGAACCTTTGTCTAAACATAGGCGACCTTATCCATCGGACTCATCATCAAAGGACTTATCATCATCCATTCTAGACCTCTTTTCTCCCTAGAACTCTCTTCTTTGAGTTTTGAGTCCTCAATTTGTTGGGTAAAAACCATAACACGTCAGATATCCATATCCCCAACAAGCATTTCCGTACGACATTCTTTTTCTACCAAGTCGTACACTCCCATCATGAACTTATTCATCCTAGCCCTTGCATCCTCCACTAAAGTTGGGGCATACTTGGAGAGTTGAGTAAACTTTAGAGAAAACTCTTGAACACTCATACTACCTTGCTTAAGGTTAATAAACTCTTGCATCATAGCCTCCCTCAACTCTAGGGGAAAAAGCCTATCAAGGAATGCCTTCTTGAACACCTCCCACTCTATGGGACCCGCTCCTACCGGTCTATTCTCCTTCAATTGGCATGGCCATACCATATTTGAGCAACATCTTTCAATTGGTAAGTGGCTATCTCTGCTTTCTCTACCGAAGTCACCCCCATGATATCAAGTACCTTATAAATCTCATCTATAAACTCCTTAGGATCCTCTTCCACTTTGGAGCCATAAAACTACGGAGGGTTTATCTTAATAAAATTCCTCACTCTTAAAGCAGCCCCACTCACTATTGGATTCACCGGAGCTACCTCATCCCTATTGGCTTGCACCGTCATGGCTTGAGCCAACAATTGGATAGTAGACCTAAAATCCGCATGGGTCACATTCTCAACTAGAGGATCAATTGGAGCTTGAGGAGAAGCTTGGGGAGGAACTTGAAGAGAAACCTCTTGCTCCACATTGTCTTCCTCATTCCGACTAGCATTTTCCCTTGTATTAGCCATATCCTGAAAACCATAGGGCACGAATTAGGAGAAAGACCTAATAGAGCCAAACTCTATGGCACGACTTAGAGAATGAAGAAGTGAGATTTCCTAAACATCCAATAGCCTCCTATACATAAATGTGGAGCGCTTCACATTTATGAACAAGACTCTACTAGACGTGGTTTGACACAATCCTAGAACCATTCTAAAACTTGTGCTCTGATTACCAAGTTTCTCATGACCCAGGGGTACATTCTTGATGTAACATGGCGTACTTGACCCCGAAGGGGTCTCATACAAGCCCTTAGCATATAATAACATTAGATAATAGAAAAGTATGGAAATTTTAAAACTTTATCCATACAATCGAAGTTTTTATAAAACACAAGCGGAAATCTATAACACTTTGTCTCAAACCATCTAAACTCAATTTGAATAAAACTCTTTGGGACGCAGCCCATACAATAGGCTAAAACATAAAACAAAGATATAAAGGTAATGGTGTCTTTGTCCTCGATGCTATGATGACTCACCAAATCTTCAACTCCTTTGCACTTCTAGAAACCTATCCTCAAGAAACGAACTCAAGATCACTGAATCCTACATTTGATAAGAATGTAGGCAAGAGTATGCGTTAGTACAAATGTACTAAATATGTTAGCTAGCATGACATCATAAGAGCATAACACAAGGGTTAGCCAACATAAGCACAAGTCATAAGCATAAGAGATAATAACATAATCATAGCATAATCTCCAACATAGACATAACATAAGCATTAGACATCATAAAGCATGGTCCATCTATATAGACAATACTTAGACCTTTGTAACATAAAATAACTTCTTCATAAGTAACCTCCAAGTACACTTGTGCAATGCATGAACAAGACCCCATAATCCCATTCATGCTAAGTATCCCCTTTGGCCATCATAATCATACGTACCATCTCATGGTCTCATCTTTAGCTTAAACATCATAGACAAGGAAATTTATCACCTTTAGTCAACATATCAAGGAGGGAAACTATAGCAACAACACAAGCCAAACATACATCATATGAGATAAACACTTCATGAGTCACCTCAAGGCAAGCTTATGCAATGCATGAATAAGATTTCATAATCCTACCCATGCTAAGCTAGACACTTTAGGCTCTTCATTCATATGTATCATCTCTTATTCTCATATTAAGCTCATCACAAGGAACAAGGGGAATCACCTCAAGTCACAAATGTTTAGCTCATCATACAGGACAAGGGTAATCACCTCAAGTCATACATATCATGGAATCATAAAGACAAGGGAAATCACCTCTAGTCATACATATCATGGAATCATAAAGACAAGGGGAATCACCTCTAGTCATACATATCATGGAATCATAAAGACAAGCGGAATCACCTATAGTCTTACAAATCAATGAATCATAGGTATTCGCCTCCATGTTGATTTTAAGGTGTAATGTAGGTATTCGCCTCCACATCACTACATAAGGATCATAGGTAATCGCCTTCATGATCAACATAAAGGCTAATGGGTAATCACCGCTTGCCTTGGGAGTCATACATACATACATACAAAGGGTAATCACCTCACACTCCCCATATCATGACATGGGTAATTACCTCATGTTTAACTAATTAGGATTAAGGGAACTCACCTCACAATCCTATCATGTAAAGGTATTTGGGGGACTCACCACAACTTCATCACACTTCATAGCCCCTTGGACTTAGATTCATTTTAGGTGAGAATAGCCTTTCAACCTAGAATCATTCTATCTGAGAGAACCTTTCATATCATATCATATTCATGCATAATATCATATTTAAAATTCTACATTAGACATGGATATCATCATAACTCAAGTGATTATATCACTTCATACATTCAACCATTCATTAGGTAAGTTAGGTGAGTATAAGCCTTTCAACACAATTCTACCTATTAGACTTCTATTCTCATATAGACTTTACTCTCAAAGCCTTAACATACATAATTCATCACATTGGCTTTACTCTCAAAACCCTAGTGATCAACATTCATGACTACAAACCTTACTCTCAAAGCTTTACTGCATACAATCATCATGCATATCTAGATTACAAGAAATTCTAGTCATAAGCTTCATCTTTAAGCAATTCTAGTCATAAGCTTCATCTTTAAGCAATTCTAGTCATAATTCATCATAAAGGTCCAACTTCAAGCTTTACTAGTCATGATCCATCACATGTGCTATAATCTAATTCAATTCATGTCTATTTGTTTTTATTCTTGAACAATTACTATACATAACATCAATTCTATAAGATCACCTATGAATCCTCAATTTCACTTCACAAGGCATAAACCCACATTCTTCAATTTCATCTATTATACTAGGGTTAGCCATAAAAAATATGTTATATCATCAATATATCATTATTCAATACTAAATCCATCATAAACAAGTACTATCCACTCAATTGGAATCATACTCAACACTACCCACAATATAGGAAGAAACCCTTGCTAGAATTGAGGGTTTATCTTCACAATTGGGGGAATTCTAAGGGGCTCCATGGATAGAAGAATACATGGATGAATAAGCTAATATAACTTGGTTATAAAGCCCTCACAAAAGCTTGCAACAATGGGGGAATTTAAACTAGCTTTCTTCTCTTCTTCTTCTTCTTCACTTTCTAGAGAGAGAATATCTTGGAGCAAATTGGGTTCTTTTGGGTGAATTGAAATAATGATTTGGAATCAGTTAATTAAGGGTCTAATAGCTTTATATAGGTGGTCTAATTACTAATAAAATGACCCCACTTAATATCTAATTAAAATAGGAAAGTTCCCCAGCCTCCCAACTTAACCCACTTAAGGGCCAAGGCTACCCCAACCCACGAGACCACATCCACGGACCATGGGTCCACCCACGGCCCGAACTGGTCAAGCATGGATGGGGTACTGGAACTTGCTTTCAAGGACTTGACCCACGACCCTCCTCCATGGGGCGTGAGTCCCTATCGTGGGTCACTGCCTTGGGGCAGATTTGGGTTAGTTTTGATATGGTCCTCCTCAAGGACCCTTGGTTGGTCCTCGGGGATCCGTACCTTGACGTTCAACCCCTAAACCCCTCATTCTATGTATGGGAAGTCATTTCTACAACTCCAACCCCCACGTAAAGCTCTAGAACCGTTACATGAAGCTCTAGTTTAACCTACTAGTTTTTCGGGTGTTATACCCCTGCCCCACCAGTTTCCTAGCCCGAATGGAGGAGATGACCTTAGCTGGCTTAGGCTTGTACACCCCTTCCCACTCTAACTTTTTCGTACCCGGGATCTCTAGAGTCACAGACTTTGCATTACTATTAAGCACAACATAATAGGGGGACAACCAAGTAATGCCTAAGATTATATCAAAGTCAGTCATATCCAAAATAACCAAATCAGCCCAAGTATAAAAACCCATAAACAAGATAGGACAAGTACGATAGACATGGGTGACTATGACAGACTCTCCAACTGGGGTAGAAACATGGATGGGGGCATCAAGTACATCACAAACCATATCAAATCCCAAGGCAAACTGAACTGACACATATGAATAAGTAGAACCCAGATCAAACAAGACAGTAGCCATCCAGTCATAGACAAGAATAGTACCTGTGATTACTGCATCAGACGCCTCAGCATCGGTCTTGCCCGGAAAGGCATAACACTGAGCCCTGTCATCTTGACGGGCGACCTCCTTGCCTGGCTACACTGCTCCTCTACCTACATTACCATTTACCCGGCCTCCATGGTCTCGCTGATTCCCTCCTTGATCACCTTGTGGATTCCCTCTACCATTATTACCACTACCCGCTGGTACCACTGCTCTAGTCTGCTGCTGCGTGGGGTTAACCATGTGCGTGTGGGGACAATCTCTCCTCATATGCCCAGGTTCTCCACAATTATAACAAGTGCAGTCAAAAGACGGCCTGCTACCCGCCGAAGGTGCGGCTCCCTGGCTAACCTGAATTTTTTTTTGCTGTGGAGTTCTCAAGTAACCACCTATAGAAGTGGGCATGGTTGACTGAATTGGCCGGGCTGCAAGTGTTGGCCTACCTGAACCTCTGGAGTAGGAGCCGTGAAAGTTACCTGTTCTCTTGGGCTTCTTAGCCAAAGCCTTGGCCTTCCCATCACATCGAACTCCTTCTTCTTTCTTCACAAAGTCGGTCACTTCATTTAAACTTTTACCTGCAGAGGTCACGTGAACAGACAATACCTGTAGCTCAGAGTTTAATCCCTTGAAGAATAGATGAACCCTCTCCTCCTCAGTAGTTACCAATTGTGTAGCATATCTGGAAAAGGCATGGAACTTAGCCTCATAAGCAGCTACAGTCATACCACCCTGTTCCAAAGACATGAACTAATCTTTCTTGCGATCCCTCAAAGTCCAGCGCACATACTTTTCTAGAAACAAAGCATGGAACTGTGTCCAAGTGAGCGGGGGTAAGACCGGCGATCTACATTCCACATAGGCTCTCAACCACTGCTTAGCTTCACCTAGAAGCTGGAAAGTCACAAACTCTACCCCATGCTGGTGTACAATACCTAACTTGTGGAGCCTCTCATAGAAATCCAAAATGAACTCATCGGCGTCATCACTCTCAGAACCATGGAACACAGGAGGCTTCAACTTCAGAAACTTAGTCAACATCTCATGCTCATTACCAGTCATCACAGGACCCAATAGGGGACGGAAGAAGGCATCAGTGGCTAAGGCTCCACCCACCTTGGGAACAGTAACAACAATGAGGGGATTGGCGGGGGTTTGAGCCGCTTGCACTGTGGGGAGGACTCCAGGGCTGACCAATCCCTTTAGAAAAGTCATGATCTACTAAGCTAACACTGGGTCTAAGGGAGGAATACTTGTAGTCTCAGCCTGTACCTCCTCCTCTAGTCCAACCTCCTCCTCGTATTCAATTTCCACATTCTCTTGTACCTCTTCTTGGGGCGCAGGAGGGGCCTCTTCCCTGGGAGCATTTTCAACTGGGGCTCCACTACTGGCAGGTGCTACCCTTCCTCAACCTCTAGCCCTTCCTCTTCCTCTACCCCTGCCTCGACCGCGGCCTCTTGCTACGGTTTCCTAAGCTGGCTCATTGACGGCAGCTACGGGCCTGACGCCGTTGAATCGCATGTTAACCATCTGCGGATAGAAGAGTGAAGGAGATTATATACCAATTTGGATCACCAGATACCAATTGGAATCAAGTCATAGCATGAAAAGAGAAGAAGACAGAGAGATTTCCTAAAGTTCTGTAGCTTCTCGAAGAAAAAAGTAGACGTCTCTGTACCGTTCCGCAAGACTCTACTAGACTCGTTATGGTACAATAAGATCAACGAACCTAGAGCTCTGATACCAACTTTGTCACGATCCAGACCGTCGTGATTGGCACCCACACTAACCCTCTGGTGGGAGAACCATTACTACAACCCAACTAAGCACTTAACGAAAAACTAGGCATTTCAAGATATTGAAGCATTTTTAGATGACTAAAAGAAATTACGGAGTTCCCGTAAACTCCAAAGGTCTAACAAAATAACTAATGCGGAAATTCAACCCCTAGAACTGAAAGTCATTGTACCAAAACTCTGATTAACTAACAAGTTTAAGAAAAGGGGGCGCAACCCCGAAAACTAACAAAACAACCTAAACCAATAGTCTGAGTCCAAAAAGAGTGGACTTAAACAAGAAAGATCCATGGCTGCCTGAAAGAACTGGCTCACCCTTGAATCTGGTCACGCTCAATAGTCTCCTAACTGAGGTCTATCAGTAGCCGCCTGAAGATGCCCTGTACTCAACAAAGAAAGAGCAAGTGCAGTATCAGTACACAAACAGAGTGTACTGGTAGGATCACGCGGCTATTCCTATAAGCACAATATACAACGAACAATTACAACACAGTAAGCACACATATACAGAATACAGTTCAGTTATCATTTTATTAGCAACATACAATTTCCCAACTTCAATGACAATTAGATATAACACAATTATCACAAATGGTCCTCTCATGGAACCCATACCCAAACTGTTAGTGTATTGGAACGTGACACCCGATCCAATGTATGTGTCCGAACGTGACACCCGGTCCAATATATGTGTCGGAACGTGACACCCAATCCAATGCATTTGTCGGAACGTGACACTGGTCTAATAGATGTGTCGGAACGTGACACCCGATCCAATGCATGTGTCGGAACGTGACACCCAATCCAATCAGTGCAACCACAATCACTATCACATCCATAATGAACAAATCATACAATCACGTAACAGGTTCATGGCATGTATTGTTCACACATCATCATTTCATTAGATTGATTCACATTTCCCTATTCACATACACGCATGCAATACAATGTAGCAATCAACCGGCATATATCACACAAACAGGAAATGAAACCATCACCTACCTCGAAACCAAGCTTGAATCCTCCTAAGACACTTGAGCTTTCCCTTTCCGAATTCTTTCCACTTGTTCTTGGTCTAAATAGAAGTAATTACGCAAGGATAAATAAACAAGGTCTAATTTACCCGGATTATAACAATCTTAATAACCCAAGACCAAATCCATGATCCTAATGTTCAGCTATGGCTTTTTCCCACCATTAACTTTAGGCAAAAACCCTCCCTGAATGATAATTACCTAATATTCTAAGTTCTAGAAATTGAAATACGGAATAAGGGAGTAAAATCCTTACCTTTAGCACTAAAAGTCGTAGAAAACTGTCAAGAAATCACCGTGGCTCGTCTCTTAGCTCTTAAGGATGAAGTTTTGCAGAAAATAAGATTTTGGTGTTTTTCCCCGACTTAAGTCGCGACTTGCCCGCCATAGCTGCCCCACCCTGGCGGGAATCATCCCGCCCCGAAGGCTTGATCGGAGATAGAAGCTCAGAATTTGAGTTCCAAGCTCCCATTTCAGAACACACCTTCAACCCTTGATGTTCAGAAACTACCCTTTCACGCCAAGATCAGTTTCAGGAGTTCTACTCGCCCGAATTTGATTCCGTAAAGCCGTACAGGCTCCTTAACATCTTGGCTATCCACTCATATGATCAAATTCATAGTTAGATCCCCCATTCATTACTAGATCTCTCTAGACCTCCCCTGACTCAGATTTCATCCAAGTCAGGCCTAGGCTAGAGTTTTCAAGTTACTACGAAAAAAGTTTTCTGGCCCAAATTCCTTCCCCATTGGCTTTTCCATAACGACGGAAACCGGTCGTTACATAAATATTTCATCCGCTCATTTTTACTTATTCACACTTGACTAATACATTTTTTATAAATAATTAATAGAATAATAACTATATCAGCCTTTGAATATTATAGATTCAAGGTTCTGGACATTAAGAAATGACTATAGTTAATAATAAAAATAAATTAAAAAATAAGTGATAAATTATCTTTTATTTTTTAGATTGAACAAATAAAAAAGAAACACTACATTTAGTATTGTGATCAAATAAAAATAGAAATAATTATGACTATGCAATAAATTTACCATTAATTTAAGTATAATGTTTCAATGACATGACTAATGGTTCGTGCTCAACTGCATTTGAAAAATAAAATTAGTAAGATAAATTTCCAATATTAAGTGAAGTAAAAAGATTATTAATTATGTGCATTATTGACTTTGGAGGAAATTTTTCTTGCAATCTAGACTGATAAATTTACCTAACAACAAATTATTTTACATATAATATAAGTTGTGTTAGCTTTCTAAACAGGGTCAGTAAGTCAGCAACAAGTCAAAATTAAGGGTGTGTTTAATTTGAAAGAAAATATTTTAATAGAGAATAATTGTGTTTTTTATTTATTTTCACACGTTTAGCAAGTAAGTGAATAAATACCATCTCAAAAGTAGCAAAACACTATGGTTATGGGGGGGGGGGGGGGGGTTTGG
>JAJONR010010870.1:0-17189 GCA_029582245.1 Solanum etuberosum | reverse complement strand
AGGGAGGATTATATCCACTCGAGCAGCCAACAATCAACACTAATGGCTACAAGTATAACAATGATAACAACCCAATTACATTGCTCCTAAGCTTTAAGGAAACATGTTGTAAGAAGGGAATAGCCTTAACATACCTTTTTCGCTGAATCCACGTGGCCTAACGACTTTTACTCACAGCCCCCCCTCGCTACTACAACAAGGCATGACCATAATCAACACACGAGAATAGAAGATACCACGATAATCTGATAAAAAATATGTATTTCTATCGTAAATTGCTATTTGCGGCTTATCAAAACTAGAGTCGATGAAAGAAGGGTCTTACATTGATCTTAAGTTCGTAATACACCTCAAAACCTTAAAGTATGTCCAAACCCTTGCTGTCCCAACACCAAAGTATGATATGCTACGAAATCGATAAAATAAATTATACCATGATGACGAGCTCAACGCGTAGAACAACTTTAGTCAAGGACTTAAGTCGAGAAAATATATAATTTGGTTGATGCTAGAAGTGGGTTTTCTAATTTTTTCTGGTTATTCACTGAAAAAAAATGAAGAAAAGTCGAAGAAGAAGATATATAAAGAGTTCCACCAACCTAGGGGACCCACCTCACGTGCCTGCTTGCGCAGTCTCACGAAAACGTGAATATCTCTCTATTCTGAAGTCGTATGAACGAACGGTTTGATGTGTTGAAAAGTAGACTCGTAGACCTTTGATTTGATGGGTCGTGGTCCCCATAAATCTTTATAGATTGGGATAAAACCTCCGAGATATTTGACCCAAATTTCAGAGAAATCTTTAAAAAGGAACTTACGATAACTTTCGCCAACTTTTATTTTGTGACTTACCTGACTTCAAAACTTGAGATACAACCCTTGAACACTTAAAATATGACATACCACATCATTCTTAATTTATTACTCACCCTCTTTGTCTTTCCACAAAGGTACGAGTTAATTTAGACGTTTCGAAAAGTCGGGGTGTTACATAAAGGATAGAAAAAAGACCCTAATAACCCTGAATAAAACTATCATACAAGTTCTATGAGTCCAATCTACGGGTTGTAGAAACTTCTATGGACCATCCTATTGACTCATAGAACCAAGTACTGGAGACCAAAAATTTGAGCAACTTCCATAGAACCTTTCTACGGATTGTCATCTTTTCTACGGCTCGTTGATCCATCCCAGAGATCCCATGTCCAAAAATCCTTCAAGTCCAAACCACTTTCCATGAACCCTAGACTACGAGCCATCAAACACTCTACGATCCATGCAACCAACCGTAGACCTAAGTTCATTAAAAATCACAAAGTCTGGATCTCCTTCTACGGACACTTCCTACGGCCCGTAGAGATTTCTACGGTTCGTCGTGTTGATTCGTATAATATCATTAGAGACTTGATATTTTCAAAAACTCAACTTAGTTCCTACGAGTGTCTTCCTACGATCCGTAGGACTTTCTACGGTTCGTAGGTTGGCTTGTAGAAACCTGCACCAGCACAATTTCTACAACTTTTTTCCAAACTCAACTTTAATATTCCGAGGTGTTACAACCACCTTCATTAGCATCGCCCCAAACTCCTCTATTACTGTTGTTGTTACTTCCCCTATATATTGAAATGTTTGATGGTCAAACAGAAAAACATTTGAGTTAACTTTAATAGAAAAAAAAGTCCTTCGATTAGTGAACAAAATGTTATCTTTTTTTTGAGTTTCGAACAATGTTCTTATTTTTTCTGCAGTGATCTATTACAAAAGCTCTATCAGCTTCATGCTTGGATGATTTGTCACATAAGACTTAATAATGTTTTGATTCATGACAGTGACACTAACATCGATAACAGTGCTTACATAGCTATTGATTAAGGTATGAAATCCTACTTTAGTATGGAGTAAGGATTACCTTTATGAAGATTTCAAGTCATTGAGTGAGTTGCTTAATTATCTTCTTTTTTTCAATCAAGAGCTATTCAAAGTCATTTTGTTACTATAAAATTACCTAGACAAGGGCGAAAAATGAAACATATTTTGTTTCTGTATAAATTAATGCACATTCCTTGCTGTTCAAAAAATTAAAATATAGCTCACCTAATTGACACGATAACAATACATATTGTTCACGGAATTACCTTTTGCATTTTGAGAAAGAGATGTATGGATATTTGCCTAAAGATGAAAATAGAAGATAACAAGTGCTGAAGAAATCTTAAAAGAATTCTATATAATATGTGATGAGTACATCTTTAATTGATTATCTTGTTACTGAGAATTCATTATTTGTGTTGTCCAGAGATAAAACACTATTTTGAGTGCATTTGAGCATTATATATTTTCATTATGAATGGTTGTTAATTTCTATTTCTACTATATAGAAAAGGCGAGTGCAGGATAACCAATGACAATGTTATAAATATGTCACGAGCTTCCCTTTCTTTTTCATTCCAGATATTTTGTACTTCTCTTACTACGTGGCGGCCTCAAATCCACAAATTAGAAAATATTTTCACTTTCCCCATCTACAAAAACTTGTTTAGAATAAGCACAAACATATAACTGATTTTATCAACTCACTCCATATCACTTCCCTTCCGCACGAAAGATATTACTACTTATTAATAAAGGAAGACTTTTGAGCTGCTTTCGATTGTCCTGCCTACTTCAGCTGCTTAAAGCAGATAGCTGCTTGTTGATGTGTCTTCTACTGTCTATTTCTGTATTTTCTTCGTTTTAATTTTTTCTAGAATTTATTATATATTAAAAAATTATATATAAGTATTATAAATTACAATAAATTATATTAATAAAAGAAGACTTTGAGCAACTTTCGGTTGGCCTGCCTGCTTCAGCTGCTTGAAGCAGACAGCTGCCCATTGATGTTTTTGCTTCTATCTATCTGTATTTTCTTCATTTTAATTTATTTATTTTAAATATGTTATATATCAAAAAAAATATATATATATATATAAAAGTATTGTGAATAACAATAATTAGCAATTTAAAATTTTATTAAAAAATATTATAAATCACAATAATTAGCACAATAATATATATTATTTGAAATGATGTAAAAGGTACTATAAGTCATAATAATTATCAATTTAAAAATTAAAAGACGTACAAAATGATGAAAGTGAGTTAAGTTCCAACGCTTCATGCAACCTACCGCAAAACTTAGAAGTAAACTGAGTGTCTTAGGTAGTCCCACTACAAAATTCATGGCTATCATTTCTCACTTCCACTCATAAATAGACATTTTTTGAAGTAAACTTGCATTCATTTGATGCTCATACTTCACCTACTGATAGTTCTGACACTTGGAAACATTCTCAGCAATGTCCTTCGTCATCCCAAGCTACCAATAAAGCTACCTCAAATTTCGGTACATTTTTTTCACGATTCAAAAATGAACGTGATGGAACTTGTCTTTTTTCATCAAGACAATTCAGCCTTAACCCAACGAAAACGAAAGAAATGCGGAAATATCAAGCAAGAACAAGACAAAGGCGGAACACTTATTCATTCTAAACAATACCTCAAAACCTGGTTGTCACGAGTACCAGGCGCTATAAAAATACAGAATTCCAAAGATAAACTACAAGTCTCAGTCTTTGTTTTTCAAGTAGAACAAAGCTTAACGAAAAGGAAAGAGGGTCTGCCAGGATGACAAGCAACTACCTCTCAAATCCTTCAACGAGCCTTGACTGTCAAGAGAAGAAGAAGAAGATCACATAGGTCCGAGATCGGAACTTACACAAGTGTAGAAGCAAGGGGTGAGTACCAACAACACGGTACCCAACAAACAACCTAGAAAACAAGGCATCCAACTAGAAAATGAATACCCCTTACACTCCAACCGAACCTTCTCAAACTACAAACTGCACAGTAATCAGCCCAACCTAGCAATTTTACAATATACAACTCACAAGGCCCAAAATTCACAATCTTCACAATTCAACAATCAAACAAATCAAGTAAGTCAATCTCAATGTTAAGTAATTCAGTTACATGCACAAGTATATCATTCACAATCAACAAGTAAGTCACGCATAAGCATAAGAGTATCAAGTCACAATGATCAATCTCTCGCCAAAACCATTTCCCATCGGCATAATATCACAAATTGGGACTATTTTTCATCAGTTTTATATCAAATCACTAGTTGGACCCATTTCCCATCGGCTTTATATCACTAGCCGGAACCATTTCCCATCGGCTTTAAATCACTAGCCGGAATCATTTTCCATTCATCACATAGCCTTTTTCATTTTAATCCTTTTTTATTCATTTAGATGTAACAAGTGAACAGTAAAACCCGTCACCTCATTTCTATTACTCCCAACACACAAGCAACGGAGGAAGTACACGAATTCAAACGGAATATCAGGTTTAGGAGATCATTTGCCTTAATCAATCAATATTCACTTCAAGAGTTGAGTCTTCCCCTTTCGAATCACTTCCAAAGCCACACAATCTATAATAATCAAGTATTCACAATCAATTTCAGTAAACAACAATGCCCACATCAATTCTCTTGAAAAGTGGGTCAATCAACACGAAATTCAATTCCGAAAATAAGGTTTGAATTCAAAATTTAATACTAGAAAACATTACTCATGCTTTAGGAACTCATTAGGGAAAATCATTTCAAAAAAGGACTTAAAACAGTTCAAAATCATCAGTTTACTAATTTTTTGGGTTCTCGAAGATACCCCCAAATTTCTCATTTCAAAAGCTTGATTTGAACACATAAATCCATAAACAATAATGGGTAATTGAAGATTTAGAGTAAAGAACCGTTACCCAAAAGTTTTTCCTTGAAAATCTGGTCCAAATCGCCATCCCAAAACTCAAAAATGGTGAAATGGGGCTTAAACCCCGAAATGACAAGCCAAAAACCCTCTCAAATATTGCAAAAGCGACTAGGAGTTCGCTTAAGCGAACCCCGCTAAAAATGCAGGCATCGCAAAAGCAAAGCCTTCTTCACTTAAGTGAAGGTCTCTTAAGAGACAGGTCATTTGCTTAAGCGGAGGTCGCATAAGCGACAGGACCTTCGCAAAATCAAGGCATGCAGCACCAAAAAAACACAGCCAACTTTTAACACTTGGAAAGAACCCTCAGGATTCATTTGAAACCTCGTAAACAAAAACCACATATACAAATTAGTTATACTCGATGTTCTGGACTTAATGGAACCGTTAAAACTAAAAATCGAGGTATCCTTGACCCTACATCCGTGAAAATCACAAGAAACTAACTCACACCTAAAAGTCTAAAACAAGCTCGGGACCTCTCAAAAATCAACCAAGACCTCACCTAGGCCTAAAATCATCCCTCGAATCTAAGAAACTCTTAGAATTCCGATCCGAGCATCCGAACCCCGAATGTTGACCAAAGTCAACCCAAAGACTAAAATTCCATAATTTCACAACTTAGGACCTCAAATTCTAAAAAAGACTCGAAAATTGAAACCAAAATCTTTCATGGAGAAGATTTCACATTCTGAGACTGATGGAATCGACGGAATCCATTACGATACTCGAAACTCCAAAAGTCACTGAAAATCACTTTCTTAACAACTTAGCCTTGCAAACTCAAAACTTACCAAATTCTCAACTTTTAACTCAAAGTTCAAAACCAACTTTTCAAAACTCAATGATAGAAGACTCCGGGTCAATATTGGGAGGGTAAAATGGTAAATTTATGAAATTTTCCAAAAATGACAGACTGGTTCATTACAATCTTGGTCACATCCAGATGGATAGAATACCGCGAACTATGAGACTCCGCCAACACATTCTGGATCAAGCCACCAACTCGAGCAACACAAATCATTCCTCTAAAACTAAGTACACCTCATGTATCGAAAGTGGCATCTTGGGTCTCCCAGACACCACCTTATTTCTGAGCCTATTCAAATCCCCATCCTCATACTGCCTAGCCTTAATTTTCTCTATAAAGGTGAGCGTAACCTCAATACTAACTAACACCCCACCCTTCTCAAAGATGCTCAACTGCATGAACTTAGACTCTAGAGCCTGAATCTCTCTGGCCATGGGTCACTTAGACACTCCCAAGCAAGTCAAATTGTACATGCTAACCGTTTTCCAGCTCAATGTGTCTGGCACCACATTGACCTTCCTTTGATGATACTGAAGGATCACATCATAATCCTTGAGCAATTACATCTATCTCATTTTTCTTAGATTCATATCTTTTTGAGTGAACACATGTTGTAGACTATGATGATCAGTGAATACCTCACACTTAGCTCCATAAAGATAATGCCACTAGATCTTGAAGGCAAACACTATCGCTGCCAACTCTAAATTATGGGTGGGGTAGTTCCTCTAATGGACCTTCAACTGTCTGGAGCATAGGCTATAATATTGATATCCAGCATCAACACAATATCCAAGCCCGAATATGAATCATCAATATAAATAATGAAATCCTTACCTTCCACCAACAATATCAAGATAGGCGTTGTAGTCAAAAGATTCTTGAACTTCTGAAAACTCTCTTCACACATCTCTAACCACTCGAATGGTACCTCCTTTTGAGTCAACCTAGTCAAATGCATAGTAATAGAAGCAAAGTTTTTCATAAACCTACGTTAGTACCTAGCAAGGTCCATAAAACTCCTAACTTTTTATCTCATAGTTAGGTCGGACTCAATTCTTAACTGCCTCAATCTTTTAAGGGTCTATCATTACCCCTTCTTTCAAAACCACATGCCCAAACAAAAGCAACTGAGGGCAGCCAGAATTCACAGTTAAAAGAAATGTGTCCGTTTTTTTTCTTTTTTGGTTGTTTTCTATTTCATCTATGTTTTGTAAGATGGACTTGAGCCACTTTTGGACTCAAGTTAACTTTTTGTATCATTTTTTTCAATAAAATGGATTTGTCGAATTTAGTTTTTAATTTTTTTAAAAAAAGAAAGAAGAGAAAGAGTCGGACAAGAGAGAATAATTTAGGGGAATAAGGATAAAATAAAAGGGTTAGTGGGTCGATAAAGTGGACAGGTCATTAAATAATTTGAATGGATATTTATTTAGTTTTTAATATTTTGATTTTAAGTAAATATTTGATGTAAGCAAATTTTAATGAAAAAATAAATTAAATTGGTTGAGTGACTTTGTGAGTAAAATATTCATAGTTGAGTGACTTTTGAGTTAAAACCAAAGTTGAGTGACTTTTTGAGAAGAAAATCATAATTGAATGACCATCTTCGATATTATCTCAAAAATATCAAAACTAACCCAGGACCATTTAAAACTTAACCCGCTCTTTAGTCGTTAGCATCCATACAAAATAGGCCTCTAAGAACCCAGTCAGAGAGATTCATTTCTTAACCCGCTTTTTGTTTGGGGCATGAAGCCTCTTGTGAAAACAATATTTATGATTTTGAGGTCATAATTAATAATCTCGATTATCGCAATAAAATCAATGGATGTCAATAGTCTTTAGATTATTCAGTTGAAAATGATACATGTTCAGATGTGCAGATCTTAGAAGAAATTGTGGATATTATCGGAGAAAACAATGTTGATGATGAAGTTGAAGATGATATAATACATTTGGAACTAGTTACGCATTATCGTGTCTAGAACTCTTCATAATTTTTTGGTGCAGTTCTAGAAGACAACACCAGGACTATTCGATGCAATAAGAAAAGTTAGAGATGAACTTCAACTAGATTTAAATTTTTAGAAAAAAAATACTAGAATGATATTTCACTAAATTGTCTTAAATATTTTTGTAATTTTAAAAAATTATTAATTTATACTAATATTAATGGGACAATGTATTTATATAGGGGGTCTTCCAAAAATATATTATTTTATTTATATGAGTGATTTTCTCCAACTCACCCAAATTGCGATCAAATAAAAATATTATCTTAAAGAATTTATTAATTTATTGATTGAGTATTAATTTAGAGAAGTTGTGCTGTAATCCTATGGAGGTGCGTGCATCTTCTGGAACGTAACAGGTTTGGGTGGGATTATAGTTGTCAATCAATTGAGATTTGAGAATGATAACCAATAATGGTTATACGTAACATGACTTTTAGTATTACTAAGTCAATATTTACACATGAGCATATTCTTGCTCTAGAAAGAAGATAAAAGGGGTCAAAGGTGTGAGGTTGAAAAAGCATTTTGCACCAAACATTAATTAGGCAGATTATTGGACTTGGAAAACAAAGGTATCAGATTCTCTCGTGTAATACAAGGAAAAGAACTATAAATACATAATGGCAAATGACACATAATATAGCAGTTGTTAACAAATTAAGTATTTTTAAGAAAAACGTAACACAGAACCTCAGAGCATCACAGGTAAAAGAGTTGTCATTTTCAAAGACAATTACTTCTGAGGATCCGAAAATACGTAAATTGATAGATGTTCCTCCATATCCTTGTATTCGTTATACGTCTCATGGATTCGAGGCATTTAGAGAGCGGGAAGAAGAGAATGTGATGAAGAAGTCAGCATGGGATTATAGCATTAACGAAGACAAAGCACAAGACATAAATGCTGAAGCGGAGGCTTTCATTAAGTCGATGCACCGTAAATTTGAAGTTGCCAAATTGATGTCCACCAACTCTTCATATTGAATGATCATGAGTCATGTGCTATCTATATATATATATATAGGAATTGTAACTAAAGTGTGCATACATTATATATGTGCATTAAATAAATAATTAGGTGTTATTGTGTTGGGTTAATGTTTTTTTTTTATAATAATATATTACATTATGAATTAAAGTTTATATTGTGCACGTACATGAAGTTTCATGGCATTATATGTTGAATATTGTTGTTTGAGACAACTGACACAATCGACTTCTCAACACTTGAATTTTATTATATCAAAGTAAGGACCCGCTTTGGTCTTATAATCTTGATCACACTTGTTGCTTGTTTCAGCAACGCTCTTTACTTGAGCACACACTTTTTGCTCTCTTGCTTTCTTACTTACTTGGTTTGTTACTTACTTTGTTTCTTGCTTAGTTATTTACAGCTCAAATGGACCACCTCTATTTATAGGAGGTGATGAAATAATCTAGCTAAGCATATTTTTCTACTCTATTCTAGAATATTCCTCCAACTACTTAATTCTAGAACTACCCTATCTAGAACATTTCTAGACTATTCTCTCTAGAATACTCATTCTAGAGATCTTCCTTCAAATCTCTATAACTCCGGAATATTCTAGATTTTTCTTGACTTATCTTAAGTAAATAATTAAGTTGGTGATGAATTCTTAACACTCCCCCTCAACACCAACTTAATTTTTCCTTTGCGTCCGTTGTGAGCGATTCTTGCTCTGCAAGCATCATGACGTCCATGCCCTTTGAGAATCTCCTCCTTCATCGGATTATTCTAATCCCTACTCTTTGAAGCTTCTTCAAAGGTAGTAGCCTCTTTGATGTTAACCACCTCGGTTAATGCTGCATCTATGTATTTGGTGTTTGGACGCTTCAGTCGTGTAGACCTCCTCAGTTGCGATTGTGACTCTTCTTGGACTTCTTCTTGCAACTCATCTGGTGTTTCACAAGCTCCAGTTTTCCATAAGCTTTTATTTTCCTTTTGTGGAGATACCTCCTGGTTAAATTCTATCTTGTTCCCTTGTTCTACTTCGTTGAGCTTATCTTGCAGCTTTTGCTCAAGATCTATTGAGTCTGGCAGGGAGACTTCTTTGGACCACCAAGATGACTCTTCGTCAAATACCACATTTCTTGACACCTATGTCCGATTTGTGGTAGGGTCACAACACTTCCATACTTTTCTTTGTTCGTCGTATCCAACAAAGATGCAACGAACAACTTTCTTATCAAACTTGCTGCGGAGATGATCTGGCACGAACACATAGCACACACAACCAAAAACTCGAAAGTTTCTTACGGTAGGAATCATCTTTTTAAGTTTCTCAAATAGTGAGATGAATCTCAATCTTGCATGCGGCAGCTTGTTGGTGATGTGGACAACAGTCTTCATGCATTCTGCCCAAAACCTTGCTGGTACATTCATACTATGCAGCATACTTCTGCATATCTCTGCCAAATATCTATTTTTTCTTTCAGCCACTTCATTTTTTTGTGGCGTATTTGGGAAAGTTAACTGTCGTCTTATCATCTTCTCTTTAAGATAGTCATTGAACTCACGTGACGTGTATTCTCCCCCATTGTCTGTACGAAGACATTTGATTTTTCTTCCAATATCATTCTCCACAGTATATTGGAACTCTTTAAGCTTCTCAAATACTTCAGATTTCTCTTTTAAGAAGTAAATCCATACGTACCTTGAGAAGTCATCAATGAATGTTACCATGTAACGGTAACCACTGATGGAGGACTGCTTCACTGGTCCAAACACGTCTGAGTGTACTAGCTCCAATGGGTCCTTCGCTTGATACTTCGATTCTCCATAGGGAAGTTGATGTGCTTTCCCATATTGACATCCAACACATATAATGTCTCCTCTAATCTCAAGCTTGGGAAGACCTTTTAATTTTGACTGTTGCATCATGATTTTTAGTCTGCTATAGCTCACGTGCCCAAGACGTGCATGCCATAGATTAGCTGTTTCATTACTCTACGTTTTCTCAACATAAATTGTCTCTGCTGATATGACGTAGATTGATTCTAATCTTCTCCCTTCCATGATTGGTGTGCTTGTAACTTTTAAGTTTCGATATACTTTTACGTCATTTGGCCCAAACAAGACATAGTTACCAGAATTTGTTAGTTGTGATACAGATAATAAGTTTTTCTTCATACCTTGAACATGGTAGACATTTTGAAGTTCCATTTGTCTTGAGTTGTGATGAGGCACGAACACCGTCTTGCCAATATGAGTTATTGACATTTTTGAATTATTTTCAGTCACCATTACTCGACCGCCTTTATATTCGCTCATGTTAATGAGCTTTTTCTCATCACCGGTCATGTGATTGGAACACCCTGAATCAACGAAATCATGTTCATAATCGACCAATTTATCACTTACAGTTGCAAGTGCAATCTCCTCTTCTTTGTTAGAGTGACAGGTAACAAGCTCCTCTTGTTGATTAGTTTCTTCAACTGCATAAGAGGTCTCGAAATCTCAAACTTCTTCTTCATCTTTCTTGTTTCGAGTAGAAGTAGCTACATTACCTTCAACTTTCTTATACCAACAGTCTCTAGCATAATGTCCTTTCTTTCCACAATTGTAGCACTTCTCCATTTGCCGGTTGTTGAAGCCTTTTGCCTGCTTGTTTTGTCGTTGAGTTCTTTGATGTTGATTCTTTTGGTCTCCCCCTGGCCATGAGCTTCTCTCCACTTCTCTTATTTGATAGTCTTGTCTTTTGGTGAAGAGCGTCTTATCTTCGTCTGTTATAGTGAGACTTGATAATGGCTTCTCCAAATCTTCTTCATTTGCCAACAGATTTTCCAACTCAGATAAAGTTGGTTCTGTGGCCCATCCCCGCGTGGTTGTAATTATGCCTTTGTACTCAGACCTTAGACCATGAACAATGATTCTCCTCATTCTTGTCTTTGTGATAGCATCCTCTGGATCTAACTTTGATATTTCATCAGATAAAGATTTTGCCTTTGAGAAGTATTGACTGATCGTCATATTCTGTTGAGAGATCGACAAAAGCTTATTTTCAAGCATTTGTAATTTCGCATCATTCTTCTTTTCAAAAATCGTTGCCAAGGTGTCCCAAGCTTCTTTGGGTGTCTTGGCATTCTTAATTCGTTGCAAGAACTCATCTTCAATTGTTACAGTGAGAATAAACATGGCTTTTCCAGCTTTGACCTTCCACATTTTTGTTGTTTCAACATCTGTTGGTGGTGTGGTGTCTGATCCACTGATGATATCCCATAATTTCTGGCCGAAAAAGTAATATTGCATTCTCGTGCTTCATGATCGGTAGTTTCTTGCGTTTAGCTTCTCAACGCTATTGAGAGTGCTTTCAAAATCTGTCATTGATAAGTGCCTCGCGACTTGTAGCCTCCAACAATAGCTTGTAAGATCTTCTTTGAGTTACTACCTCGCTCTTATCCACCAGGCTCTGATACCACTTGTTGGATATTGTTTGGAGAGACGGGCACAATCGACTTTTCACAACTTGAATTTTATTATATCAAAGTAAGGACCCACTTCGGTCTTATAATCTTAATCACACTTGTTGCTTGCTTCAGCAACACTCTTTACTTGAGCACACACTTGTTTGCTCTCTTGCTTTCTTACTTACTTGGTTTGTTACTTACTTTGTTTCTTGCTTAGTTATTTACAACTCAAATGGACCACCTCTATTTAAAGGAGGTGATGGAACAATCTAGCTAAGCATTTTTTTATACTTTATTCTAGAATATTCCTCCAACTACTTAATTCTAAAACTAGCCTATCTAGAACATTTCTAGACTATTCTCTCTAGAATACTCATTCTAGAGATCTTCATTCAATTCTCTATAACTCCGGAATATTCTAAATTTTTCTTGACTTATCTTAAGTAAATGATTAAGTTAGTGATGAATTCTTAACATTATATATCATCCTATTGTGCAATTAAAATATTTTAGTCATGTTTTTTTTTCTTTCTTTTTGTGTATCTTCCCTTATAGTTGGAACTGGCTCATATCAACTTAGGAAAAAACAAACACTAACAAAGTGTACCATAGGATAATATTCAAACAATATTTCAGTTCAATTTTTTTCAGTCTATTTAAACTAAGAGGAGACCTCAAATACAAGCTTAAATAGGTTTGGGCAGCAACTAATTAACAACAAAATTAAATAGATCATGATAAAATAAATCAATCACACGAGACATCAAATTTACATGAAAAAACTTTGTAGTGTAAAAAGTAAAAATTATGGGACAAAGCTCCACTCTAATCAACTAAAGTTGCAACAATGTTCTCCAAAATGAAAATCAAAAGGTGTCAAATAATGAGTAAAAATAGATAAAAGATAGAATCAAAAACTAAAGAAGAAAAAAAGCAAAATCACTAAAATGCAACTTTGTTCACGAGCTGAAATCTAAAGTTGCGGAATTGCAAATTCACTTATGTCAGCTCTCAATCAAAGAGTATGATGATTAAAAACAAATTATATGACAATTAGCTCAATTGGTCAAGGAACAAAGCCATAATCACAATTTGAAGTTGGTTGTTATGGCTGAAAATTCTATGCAAAAAGCTACACTTTCGATCTCTCTATTCATCTTTATATGGCTACCGAAAATTTTACTCGTGTGTATATGAAATAAGATCTAAAGAGGTTTTACATATGATCCATGATATTGGGCTTCTGGGAAAGAATGTGTTAGTCCAAATTGTACTTTTATTTATCCATATATGAATGGATAAAGACCAAAATCCATCAATTCTCCCCATCTCGACAATGAGGACTATAATTATGGTGATCACAACACTCTTCAAACTTTCCTCTTGACAAAGCTTTGGTTATCATATCAAAATCATTATCATCTGTATGAATCTTCATAACTTCAAGTAACTTAAGAGGATCCCACATCACATTTCAAATTCAATGATATTTCACATCAATATGTTTAGATCGATAATGAAATGCAGAAGTTTTATCAAGTTGAAAAATAATTTGACTATCGCCAATAAAGCACAGATCTCTCTTGAGCACAACCAAATCCCCCAAAGAATCTCTTCATTCAAAAAACCTCTTTTCAAGTTTCAGCGGGAACAATAAGCTCAACTTTTATAGTAGATAGAGCAATACATTTTTGCAACCCAAATTACTAAGAAACAACTCCCCTGGCAAAAGTAATAAAAACTTACATCAAGATTAAAAAAATTATATGTTTAAGAGGAAAAATAATTTTAAGCAAGAAAAAATAATAAATTGTTAGAGAAAATAAAGACAATAATGTTAGATTTTATAGAGTTTTTCTTTGGAGCTAACAAAAAATATATAATGATGGTGAATTTTGTTATTTATGTAAGATGCAGTTAAGTTTAATTACTACTTTGTTTTTGATAAATCTATTAAATTTAAGATAAGGATCAATATGAACACATTTTATTATACATTAAGAAATATTTCAATCATCAAGTGGAATATAATTTTAATCATTTTCTCATGAAATATGTGTGTCAAGTGTGTGTATTTTATCATAAGATACGACTAATCATGTTTTAAGATGAAATTAATTTCACTTTAATATAATTCACAAAGGTCCGTAATAGGACTCCCATATAAATACATAATTGGTAATGAACTAATATGTGGGGTTTTACATTTGACTATTTTCTCCGACCTTCACTTTCCTAACCTTATGTATCTTTTTGTTTTGTCTTTTTCGTGTAACGTCACTTTCCTAATTTATGAAACTGAAATACTCGCAGGAGTGACGTTATGGTCCTTAATCTATAAGTAATGTTTTATTTTTGTCTTTAATTTATTTCATTTGATTGAAATAGTTTTTAATGTATAACAAAATATTCATTTTGATCCTTGATATATCTCACTTGATTGAAATGGTCCTTAATGTACGACAAAAAATGTTCATTTGATACTTTATCCAATCCTAACATATTTATTTTAAAAAAAGTGTTAAATTTTACTATTGACCCTACGTGGCTAACAAAATTTACCATTATTGTCGTTTTTTTGTTAGCTTCAAAGAAAGAACTGTATAAAATCTAATACCATTTTCTCTAGTTTCTCCAACAAAATTTACTATTTTCTCTTTTCTAAAATATTACATACTAAATATCATACTGACGTAATACCCATTTCTGTTTAAGCAAAGAGAAAATAATAAATTTTGTAAGAGAAAGTAAAGAAAATGATGTTAGATTTCATGGGATTTTTCTTTGGAGCTAACAAAGAAGACATCAATGGTGAATTTTGTTAGCCACGTAGGGTCTATAGTAAAATTTAACAGTTGTTATTAATAAATATGTTAGGTTTAGAGTAATGAACCAAAATGAACACATTTTGTCATACATTAAAGATTATTTCAATCAAGTGAAATATTAATAATCCAATTGAACACTTTTATTATTCATTAAAGGTCATTTCAATCAAGTGAAATACATTAAGCACAAAAATAAAGCATTACCCATACATTAAAGACCATTTTGGTCATTTTCTCTAGAATTTATCCACCTACTCCCTCCGTTACTTTTTAGTTGTTATGTTGTATTTTTTTAGAATTAATTTGACTAATTTTCAAAGCTAAATTAGATTACATTAATTCGATATTTTAAAATAAAATTTTAAATATTCAAAAACTATACAGAAAATACTATAAATTGCATCTTTTTAATATCAATATAATAAAAAAATACATATTCAAATGTTAGTCAAAATTCATATCATTTAACTCTAAAAAAAAAAAAAAAAAAAAAAACATCACAACTAAAAAGAAACTAAGGGAGTAATAAAAACAGAACTATAGTATGTAGAAGCTCTTGCCACAACAACGGCTCTGAAATAAATTGTTTAATTATAACGGTACAAATACATATTCCTAGCCGTTGGAGGCACCTGATTTACTTTGAGCGTTCACTCTACACTCAATCGCATCTTTGAAGAATGAAGGAAAACAATAACATAGCAACTACTCACACTTCTCCTTCTCTTTTGTGTTCGTTGAAACGGAAAAGACCACCCACTATTCACATCCCCACCAATGTCTTATCTCAGATTCAAGAGCCCCTTTTTAACAATATTGCTACTGATTGCTTCCTTGGTTATGGGGTCGCCCTTTTCTGCCGCAAAGGCAAGAAAACATTCATGGAGGATACCCACAAGATCATTTCTACCTCACATCACAAAAGGGTATAGTCATTCTATGTTTTAATTAAATTGCTATGTATGTATGAAATGGATCTGATTCTTGAAAATTGTAGAGTTTCTTTGGGGTATACGATGGACACGGGGGACAAATGGCTGCACAATTTGTGGCAGAGAACTTGCATTCTTATGTATTTGAAATGCTCGATAATGGTTCCACCATCACAAGACAAAAAGCTATTGAGGCTGCTTATATCAAAACTGATCACCAATTCTTGAAACAGGTAACCACAATTCAGATTCTTTGCCCTCTTCTTTCTGCAACTTTTATATTCAAAAATGCATGCAAATTCTAGCTTTTTCTTTTACTTTTTCAGCTTTTCTAAGCTAAGTAGATGCAGTAGTACCAACTACCAAACAGTTTGAACCGTTTTTTTTGGGCATATTTCAAAGGGAACATTAGTTTGAACCAGAGTCGAGCTAGTATTAGGAATTTGGGGTTCTAAATTTTAGGACATAAAGATAAAAATATTACAAAACATGTTTTCTTTTTAAAAAGAGAAACTTAACCCACAACTCCAGTGTGGAAAGCGTTTCCATGGCCAATTCTTTAACACTGAGCTGTTTGGTTAGGGGTTCATAAGTTGATATACATTTATATTCATTTAATTTTCTAATAAAAATACAAAATCTACAGAAAAGCTAGTGGTTCATCTGAACCACCACTTTGGTCCGCCTCTTGTTTGAACAATCTGAATAAGCAATTACTTCTCTTGGAGGTAAAAATATTTATTTGGAATCTATTAAATTTCTATGAGGGGAAAATTTGTTACATTTCTTGTCCACCTGCATACGGTTTGCTCACGTTGTCGCCCTGTGCCCAAATAAAGAATTACTCAATGTGGTTGGGATTTTGAGGCATAGTTGTTATTCATTTAACAATGTACATACTCACTGAGATTTATAACAGGGTGTAGGCAGTGGTGCTTGCTGTGTGACAGCGTTAATTGAAGGAAAGGAGATTATAATTTCAAATTTGGGAGACTGTAGAGCTGTTCTATGTAGGAATGGAGTTGCTGAAGCGCTCACAAGAGATCATAGAGCTGAAAGGGAGGATGAGAGGAAAAGAATAGAGGATAAGGTACCATTACTTGAATAGAAGATACATCTCTCGTCTCTCTTGATTGTGTTATGTGTATAACTTCAATTTTGTGATGCAGGGAGGATATGTGGAACTTCACAAAGGAGGTTGGAGAGTACATGGTGTTCTCACTGTGTCTAGAAGCATTGGAGATGCTCATTTAAAGGATTGGGTACCAGCTGAGCCTGACACTAACACACTCACTTTGACACCAGATATGGAATACCTTGTTTTAGCTTCTGATGGTCTTTGGGATCAGGTTACAAAA
>JAJONR010010869.1:0-16309 GCA_029582245.1 Solanum etuberosum | reverse complement strand
GTGTGTGGGGTGTATAGCTACGTTATGGCCATGCTGGCCTAGTTTGTTAGTTTGCTGAAGCTTGTTAGATGTTTGATGTATTGTCTTGATATATACCTACTTTCAGTTTTTGTATAGAGATCATGGTGGCCTCGACGGCCCAATCAGGACTTCTGTGCTAGTTTGCTATTTCTTTATATGAACTCTTGGGAGTAGGTGTTTCTTTTATAGATTTGTTGACAGGGGCCTTGCCGGCCGAGGGCTTAATTTTAAGCCGAGATATACTTGTTTGTTTTCTTGATTGCGTGTGGCTGCCATGCGCTAGTAGAAAATGGTTCAGCAGGGTCAGCTCGGGCTTGAGTTTTGGCATTAAGAGCCAGTTGCACCCCTTGAGTTTGGGGCGTGACACTCTCTTAGGAAGGTGTGAAACTTTAAGCCTTGAAATGTGTCCAAAGACTGAAAAAAATGAATGACATGTCTCGAGTTCCTTATTCTAGTGCTTTCAGGAGTTTGATGCATGCTATGATGTGTACTCACCCAGAAATTTGTTATGCCGTGAGTCTAGTTAGCAGGTATCAATCTAATCCTGGAAGAGATTATTGGAAAGCAGTAAAGAGAATATTCCAATACCCGAAGGGAACTGCGGATCATACACTATGTTATGGTGGATCTAATTTATTCGTAAGAGGTTATACAAATGTTGATTGGGCTGGTGACCGGAATGATAGAAAATCAACATCCGGTTATGCTTTCTTACTAAATGGTGGTGCTATTTCATGGAAAAGTAAGAACCAAACTTGCACAACTCTTTTAACAATGGAATCTTAATTCGTGGCTTGTGCGTCTGCATATAAAGAAGTTGTTTGGTTAAAGAGATTCTTTGAGCATTTGAGTAATGGAAAGAATTTTAAGGGTCCCACGATTCTATATTGTGATAGTCAAGCGGATATCGTATACACAAAGGATTCTAAGTATCACACCAAGACCAAACATATTGACATCAAGTATAACATTATAAGAGACGTAGTGGCAAGTGGAGAAATTACTTTACAATACATTCCTACACATGAAATGATAGTTGATCCTTTTACAAAGCCATCTCTAGAGACTTGTTTGAAAACATATTAAGGCTCTAGGTTTGCGAAGGGTTTGATGATATTTCAGTATTGTAAAATAACTTGGTTGTTATAATACTCTTTTATATACAATACTATTGAATTTATGTTCATGTATAGTATGCATGTGATAGATTGTAGGAAATAAAATATATCGAACAAGTCGTGAGATTGTCTTTCTCACACGAGCAATCGCCTCTTAGTCGAGGAACGTGAATAGATGAATTACACCACCATATTATGACTTGTTTTATGAACCGAACAGTGTTTCTCTAAGAAATTGAGTTTAAAGATAGTTGAAAAGAGAAACTAGGGTTAAACATCTGTAGGTGTTTAGACCAAGGTCTGTACGATGTTGGATAATCGAAAGAGTGAGACACATAAATAAGTATAAGGTGAGAACATCGTAGCACGTGTTGCATACTACATGTGTCAAGCGATCAATGAGTTAATGAAAGAATGGTCCTTGCTTTTTCATTGTGTGAGATTCTGAAAAATTAAAATGACTTTGCATCGATATACCCTTTGACCTTTTACTGTTTCTTGAAGTTTCGATTGATGTTGCTACTTTAGCATGTTACTAATAGCCATGAGTGATTTGGCAATGCAGTGCATGTCTAGGAAAGAAGTTGGTTATAAATAGATAGATTCGAGAAGATAGGAAAGACATTTAATTGAAAAATAAATTTGTATACACAAGCCAGCTATGTTGCACTAACCATATTGGTATTGAATGTAATTGTGTGTATAAAGTTAAATTTGAATTCGAGTTAACCTCTTTAAGAGGATGAAGGATCAAATAAGTAACTACTGAAGTAGTGAATGAAGTTTGGGGTATTGTGAGTAATATGGTCCTTTAAATTGAACTGAATTCTTTCCACATGTGATTGGATTCCTATGAAGGGCTTGTAAAACCTTAAAGGTAAGCTCTTAATGCTCACAGATCGCACGAACTATTTGTCGTATGAATTGTGTGTCTGATTGATATTGTGTTGACTTGGGTCTTGTCCACCATGTGCGAAGTGGGAGATGTAAGTTTTGGGTCGTGGGTCGCCCATGTGGACCGACCCAACCCAATCCATTTTTTTCCTATTTAATTTAATTAAATGGATAATCCTTTTTAGAAGGATAGGAGGGAATAGTTACATAGTAACAGTTCAACCTCCGCTTAAAAGGCTCCTAATGGGAGTAACTTTAATAGACGTGGGAAAACAGACAAAAACATGAGAACGTTGAAAATCAGTGAAAAGAAATACAGAGAAAACCAAAAGTCATCTTTTTGCCAATATTCAATCGACCAATACACAGACACTTAGTTTGTGAACAAGAATAATCTTCGTTTCTTTGTGATTCAAAGACTGATCTGAAGTAATTCGTTTCAACAGCAAAATAAACAACAAATAATTCCGCTGCAAGTATTAAGATACACATCTTGTTGTTGTTTTGCCATTAAAATTCCTTCAATTATTGTAATTTTCCGGCAGACTCCATCTTTCCCGATTTATTTTACTTTATTGAAATGCTACTGTTGATGTCCTCTTTTAGTGGGATAAAATGTGAGTTTCATTTCGTTTGTGTATTAGTTCTTGGTGCTATATATTGTATCACTATTACTGCTTTTAGATTTTGATTAACTATTTATTAGTTTACTTAAAAGAATTACGTTTCAGCAAAATGTAAGTTAATGGTTTTGTTTGTTTTGCTATATTGTGTGTTGTTTTGTATTTGTTGCTAGCCATTTTTATTTTTGTTGATTGAATTAATTATTTGTGTTAGTTTAATGTTGCATGTTCTTCATGAGTTTATCGGGTTTTCAACGATTGGGTGCTGTTTTAGCATTTTCACATTAATTTGCTTATTATTGGATATTTTTAGATTGTTTTTCACTGATTCTTGATTATTATTTTTTTGGCTACATATTATTTGACATTGGAGATTATTTTTGGCTACAGATTGTTTTAAGTTGTTATTTTGATTCTCATGGTAAACTTTATTGCTTGTATATTCACTTTGCAAATGATAAGAATATTTCCAGTAATGTTTTGACAATATATAATGTTATTTTATTGATAGGTTTATTGCTTTATTCACAATCTTGTTACTCTCAATGCGTTTTTGTTTTGTTTTTTTCAAAAAAAAATTATTCAATAACTCAGCTTTGTGACTGCTTTTTTAGTGATGGCATATTATTTTATTTTTTATCTCTGTTAATTTTGTGTTTGGAAAATACAAATTAAAATTGGCCAATGAAAAAATCTCTCCTTCGGTTTTCGAGGCCTCCCCATTTTAAAAGACGAAAATTTAGTTTAAATTCATATATTTTGTATGTTAAAATTGGCCGATGATGAAATTACCGTCGATTTCCAAGGTTTTCCATGTTCATAAGACATATTTTTATTTTTAAGTTATTATTTGATTTATTTATTTTTATTCATATTTATTTAGTACTAATACTTTTACTAAGTATCTTTAAAGGTACCCGGAGTTGCTTCACATTGAAACTTTTCGAATGAAGTTCGATTTATACTCTTTATTCATTATTTTGTATATATTAACGTTAGGCTAACCTTAGGTCGTTTCTTATAATATTGTTTTATTTTATTACTAGTGAAATTGTTCGCGCTTCGCATGATGAGAAATTTTTTAATTAAATATTTAAGATAAATCTTTTCTTACATTCTAATATAAAAAATATTTTAAGGATCCTTTCTAGATTTCAAATTCAAATAGCTTAAATTTCAAGGTTTAGTCATTATTAAATCGCAGTTTAAGTAATGTAATAATAACGATTAAAAAAATCAATGTAGTGTGCATTTTTTGTTGTTGAATACAATCGTAATATAAAATAACATAATTTTTTTTTTAGTTGAATAATAAACTTTTGGGTGAATTAGTGATGTACTTGATAAAAAATGTACAATATTAAATGCATTATAGTAAGTATTTGACTTTTTAAATAAAATGAAAAAAATTAATTTCATAAATGATCATCGGGCTAATGGTTTATTGTAGCAAAGTCGTAGAACTAAATTTTATATAAAAAATGTAAATTTCTCAATATTTATCATACATAATAATTGTTGGAAATTCATCTATTCAATGTAGAAAATTAAAATAAGCTGCAACACAAGATAAATGTAATGACTCGGAAGGTCATTTTTAGAATTCATTTTATAAAATTATCATTTTATCCATCTCGATAGTTACCCCGAGTTATTTTTGATCAGTTCATGAAGTTAGTTTGGGAATTTTAAACTATTCGATAACTTCGATTATTTAGTTGGTGGTATTTATTAAATAATTATTTTTTATTAGTGGGTGATTAATGGGCCAAGTCCATAATTTATTTAATACTCTAAGTTTAACTCTTTTAATAAAATAAGTTAAAGAGGATTTAGTAATTTTCGGTCATAACACAAATAAGAGCCGCATGATACAAAACTTCCGAGATAGCACACGACCTCTCTTCTACAGGTAAAACTAATTCAAGTTTCAATTTTCTGTTTGATAAATGTTGTCAGTGGGAAGGGAATTATTAGTTATTATTATTTTATGGTGAATTTGGAAGACAAGGAACATTTAGTGTAAGTGTAGAAATTCATTATTATATATTGATAGGGATGAATGGGGTTACACGTTGCAAATGGATAAGCGGTTATAGGGTTCTCTTGTTTTTTTGCAACTCATCTGTAGTGGCTTTTATTGTTAATTTCAATTGTTTATTCAATTTGGTATAATGGATTATACCCATAATAGAAAGGAAATAAATTGGAGTTGTTACTTAAATTCTATTAAAATTTATTTTTAAATTTGGTGAATAATATAGAGTAATGATGGCCAAGGAATTTGGGATATAATGATAGTGTAATGATGAAACAATCATTGGATATTCTTGGTAAGGTGAGCATAAGTTGGTGATTTCTAAAAATTGAAAATCTGGCAGTACCGTTCTCGCACTTAATTTAGGATTTTGAGGTTTTATTTTTATAAATTGAGACTTAACCCTAGACTTGAAATTTACAAGATATGGTAATTGACATGTTAATTGACATCAAAATTAGGAACTTGATTATAAATTGGGGTGAGTTTTTGGGTCTAAGCTTGAAGTATTGTAATATGAGTATTGTTAGTTTAAAAATCTTATTGTGATTATTAATGTAAATATATTGCTTTGAGTTGGAAGTTCAATGAAAGGGGAAGGCTCAAGTTCCGGAGTGAATTCTTGATTGATTGAGGCAAGTGGATTTCTAAACCCTTATTAAGTGCATAGAATCGTGTATTTCCTTGTGGTATGTGTTGGGGAGTAATGGGACTTGGTGATGGGTTGACTTGTCCATATTGACTAATTCTAACGATGAAAAAGGGGCAATAAAAGTCAATGTGATTAATTGTTGGTGTGTGATGTGTTGAGAATGATTTTGAAAGGCTTATTGATTCATTGTTGATGTTGTATCACGATTGTGTTGTTGTGAATTGTGCAATGTTAAGAAAATGATCATCTCCTCATTATTGTGAACATGTCATTTGCATTGTTTTGATACATGGATGTGACAAGTGTTATGTGAATTCAGAAAGAATAAGAAATTAAAGAGGATGTACCATTTCGAGGGACATGTCGCGCACCGCGACGGATACTATATTTCGAGGGACGTGTCGCGCGCCACGACGGATACTATATATCGAGGGACGTGTCGCGCGCCGCGACGTATACTATTATCAAGGATCGTGTCGCACGCCGCGACAGATGCATGGATAGATATGTCCCCCATGGGTCCCGGACTGAGAGACAACGAGTGTGTATCATTAGGTCAGACATGCATCATTATACTTGACATTGCATTTCATTGCATTGCACATCTTTATCATTGGTGAACTTGATCTTGTGTGTTGCTGATCTTGTGAATGCCTTTCTGTGAAACTTGTGATTGATGAATATTAAGTTTGTGTTTGAGGATATATAAATGTTAGAGTGTTGTTGTTGAGCTGTGTGCTATGTAAAATGTGAATGTTAGGTTGGGGTGGTAAGGAGTACTCATATTCTATTCCCTTTGCTTCTGTTTAGAAGTTTACTTGCTGAGTACCGTGTGATTTGGTACTCACCCCTTGTTTCTACAATTTTTGTAGGTTACGAGTCTGGATTTTGTGATACTTTCCATTCTCTTCTCTTCCGAGGGTTCTTGGAGATTTCTGAGATAGCTGTTTGTCATCTCAGCGGACCTTCTTACTCCTATTTATGATCTTGTTCTATTCTAGAAACAATGTCACTTGAGACTTGTGTTTTTCTTTTGAATCAATTGTAATACTTTAGAGGCTTGTACACGTGAAAACCAGATTTTGGGGTTTTTATTAAGTTGACTTAGTTATCCGCACTTATGATATTTTGAGATTTCAATTTGTCTTACTTACGTATTTTTGTTATATTTGGGTTATAGACTGACTTGTCTTGGTGGGATAAGACGAGTGCCATCACGTCCATTTTTGGATCGTGACAAAATGGTATCAGAGCCCAGGTTCATAGGTCTCATGTGTATACAAGCCGAGTCTAAGTAGAGTCTCGAGGATCGGTACGGAGTCTTCGAGAGGCTATAGTGGCTTTTAAAAAAATCTTCATTTTTTTGAATCTTTATCGTGCGTCCTTGGTCCGATTTTGATTCTTATCGCTTTATTTCATTCTCTCTCACTTATAGTGCTGATTCATGTGTAATTCCTTATGTGAGTAGTTGGTGTCGTGTATGGCTTAGAGGTTAGATTTGGTTTGGAAGTGATAGGCTTATGAAAAGGATATGTGGTTAGATTCAGAATGTTTTGCAATTCGAAGGGGCTGAGTTAGGTGATGACTTGACGAAATATTTTGAGAATATTTGAATGACGAAGTTGAACAATGGTTTGAGGGACTTCATGAGTGTGTTATCCTTTTTCAGGTTAGTGTCCCCAACAAAGAAATAGTACTTGTGTGGTATAGGCAATATCTTGAGTGGTTTGACAATTGAAATTGAAATGATTAAAGGGGTGGCTAGATGATGAACATTGTAACTATGAAAAATATAGTATGTAAAGTTGTCATAACATGTATGGGTTGCTTAGCGAATGATAAGAATGATGTTGCGCCAATTGAGGTCAGATTCTCTACTACGATTTTATACATTGAGTGTATATCAAAGAGGGACATGATACGACTATTACAATGGTACCAATTCTTACTTGGTCAGAGTTCTGGACTGTGTTACTCTTGCTATGGACCTGATCTACGAAGGAATGCATATCGCTTTGGTTGAGAGACTGAACGAATTTGGTAGTGTATTATAGTTACTTAATGGGCAGAAATGTGTGGGCTAATTGGGTACAATTTTTTCGATAGGTATTATGTGTTTTAGTGGTAGATCTAACAAACTTTCACGATGTGGTACTAGTGTTATATGAAAACGGATGCGTCGATTGTAAATGTGAATACTAACTACTTAAGGAGTTCTCAATTGTATTACATTCTCATATAATAAGATTTGATGTTGCATTCATATTTGAGAAACCAACTAGCTTTTTACTACGGACGAATGAGTTAAGCATTATTTATAAGGAAGCTTTTAGTGGTGGATCTTTGGTACGGTATTGATGTGTTTAGGTTGTGAAGTGTATCTCGAGGATTTTAAATGAGTGGTGATTTCATCGTAAGCTCCATGAAAGTGGATCGATATTAGGATGACAAGCTTATAGTTAAAGGAAGTCTCAACGAGTTTACTTGTCTGAAGGTAATTGAGAATTTTAGTAAGAAAGTGCGTATAAAATTGAGTTAGTCATTTGAATTTGATTGGTATAGTTGGGTTTGAGATGTCATGTCGATGACAAGATTGACTTTGTGGTGATTTCAAGAGCTAACTGAGCATAATGGTAATAAGAGTTCGTGATGGATTGTGATTGGGATGCAAACATATTATCAGGATTGTTGGTTGAACAGATTTTGTATGCTAATAACGACTTGCGAGTATCTAATGTTGTGGTTTTTCACTATTTGGTGAGTAATGTGGTTGTATGAAAAGTCTTAGGAGATGCTGGGATCCCGCTCGAATTAAATTTAAAGCATCTAGAGTCATGATGAAAAAAGTAGTGGGATGTAGTGTAGCCTTCGGAAAAAGGTGAGAGCAAGTATATTCTCTCTTATTACAAGGGATAAAGAGGTATCCTTAAAGGGATTGAGAATTGGGTTTAGAGACGCGTGATTTCATCTGTTTTGATCTGGTTATGATAATAATGTCACAGGTTCATCAGATTGGTTAAAAAGTACTCGATAAAACTTGAGAAAGGAGTGAACAAACGTTCAACTCGAGTGTGATGATAAGTTCTTTTGTGGTTTTGAGTTTGATAATGAGTATGGTTGGATTTTTAGTGAAGGATATGATAAGGTCGATGGAGAGGCGATTAATGAAAAGCTAAAATTCATGAAAACATAAAAATCTTCATTGTATGAGCTAATGTTGATAGATAATGGGATTAGGTTACATAGCTAGAATCAAAATTTAAGTTCTTCATTGTAAGTCTACATTCGTGATAGTAGATTTAGTCAAGGTATGAATTGGTAAAATAAGAAATAATTAATCGTGTGGTGTATTGAGAAATTGGAAGGACTTGTGCATGTTTTGGATCGTAGAGTTTGTCACTTTTGATTGTTAAAGGACCTAAGGAAAGGTTTCACTTAAGGTTTTGATTTAGAGTATAAGGTAAAATGTCATGGATTATTGGTCAAAGGATAATATTTGTAAGTAATTCTACGAAAGAAACAAGATTCTGGTGTATTCAAGAGTTTAAAGTATTCGAAATTTGCGTCATGGGAAGAATTTAAGAGATGTGAAGGAATAAGACCTCTCATATAGACTCTCGGTTCGAAGTTGAAGGATGTATGGATTTTCATATATAAGTTCTAATATGATTATGGATGTGAATTGGTTCGGTATAAACTTACTAGGGTTTTATCATCGACTTTAGTAAAGATTGAGTTTTGGTTTGGGTTACAAGCAATGATGTGTGGAAGATTCTATGTGGTTATGTCGAGCAAAATTGTTCAAAATATGATAGGTAACTTATGGATGTTAAACGATGTGGAGCTACAATTCTACATGGTTAATGAGGATTTTGAGGGAATTGAAACTACTTTGTTGATGGGACGATATAGACTGTTATGATGTGTTACATAGGCATTTGATGGTGAGTAGAAGTTATGAGCTTATAGTATACATAATTATTAGAGTGACCATGAATTTCTTTGAGTTTTGGCATGAGGTACATGATCGTATCAATGGTAGTTGAAAAATAGTATGTGAAAGTTCGCGTGAATTTTAAATTGGGTGTGATTCAATTATTGTACCTCGATGGAAAAATATTTTTATATTTGAAATTAGTGCTATTAGTCTTGGGTGTGACTCATATCTGTCAGTAATGCTTAAATAGAAAGATAGGGAGCCATATTTATTTCTGGTGAAGGGATTCGAGTTGACACTTAAAAGATTGAAGTAGTTCAGAACTGGCCTAGACCCACATATCCAACTGATATTAGGAGTTTCTTGGGACTGGCTAGTTATTATAAGAGGTTTATCGAGGGATTTTCATTTATTTTGTCCCTTTAGACTAAGTCAACTCAGAAGACAACAAAGTTTCAATGGTCTGAAGCTTGTGAGAAAAGCTTTCAGGAATTCAAAACCCGGTTGACTACTGCCCTAGTGTTGACCTTACCGAAGGGTACACAAGGTTTTGTAGTATATTGTGATGCGTCCAGAGTAGGACTCGGTTGTGTATTGATGCAAAATGGCAAAGTTATAGCTTATTCCTCCAGAAACCTTAAGATTCACGAGAAGAATTACCTAACCCATGATCTAGAATTGGCTGTTGTAGTATTCGTTTTAAAAATATGGCGTCACTATCTTTATGGTGTTCATGTAGATATTTTCATCTATCAGAAGAATCTTCAGTATGTATTCAATCAGAAAGAGATTAATCTTAGACAGAGGAGATGGTTGGAGTTACTCAAGGATTATGACAGGAGTATTCTCAATCACCCATGTAAGGCTAATGTTGTTGTAGTACTGCCCATGTTGAGGAAGGCAAGAAAGAATTAGCCAAAGATGTGCACAGACTTACACGATTGGGAGTCCGGTTGTTGGATTCCAATGAAGGTGGAGTGGTGGTGATCAATGAGGGTGAATCATCACTAGTGTCTGAAGTGAAGGAGAAACAAGACCAAGACCCTATATTACTTGAATTGAAGAAAAATGTTCATAAGAAAAAAGTGATGGGTTTTGAACAAGGGGGAGATGGTGTGTTGAGGTATTAAGGTAGATTGTGTGTACCAAAGGTGGATGAACTCCAAGAGAGGATCATGGAGGAAGCTCATAGCTCCAGATACTCTATCCATCCTGGATCCACAAAGATGTATCGTGATTTGAGAGAAGTCTATTGGTGGAGTTGCATGAAGAGGTGTATTGTAGAGTTCGTTGCTAAGTGCCCGAATTGCCAACAAGTCAAGGTAGAGCACCAAAGGCCCGATGGTATGGCTCAGAACATAGATCTTCTGGAATGGAAGTGGGAGATGATCAACATGGATTTTATTACTAGTTTACCGCGGTCTCGCAGGCAGCTTATAATGTTCAAATATACTTCTTGAAAAGAAATATGAATGGTCGTATGCAATATATTTACCCAACTATGAGTCGGGGTCGATCCCACAGAGAATATGAAATAATATTGTCAATAGCAAATATTTAACTCGATAGTCGTTATTTAAAAAAATAGGGATTTAAATTGAAACAAAAAAAATAGCTTTGAACTATGTATTTATTTATATTCAGATTATTAGAGGTAACTGGAAATGTGTTCCCCATGATTTCATAAAATAGCAACAATATTGTACTAGTGATCTATTTCAATTTTTAGCATGCAAGGTTGGTAAGTTAGGTATCCCTAAGTGATTGGTAATCCAACTAGGAACTTTCACTCGCAACTTGGTAAGTCTATGGGTGTGTGCTTTACTAACCCTTACATTTACCCAGATTAGCCATCGTGTCAATTGAGTTAGGTATTCACCCTCACGTCAACTGATTAAAGTCAGACTATTAGATAGCAACAAATCTTTAACTAAATCTCTGTTGTTTAATCCTTTTCGCATTCACTACCCCCTTGGTAAGGCAAGTAGGAACGAGGTGAGTTCTAACGTTGCGCACCGCTAGAAAGACTTTTAAACGAAAGGATTAACAATACATGCATAAACATCATTCAAGAATCACTTTGTACATAAACTTACTTTAATAATTCATCATGGTTCCCACAACCCTAGTTATGAAATTTAGCTACTCATTATCTCCAAAAACATAATTTATCAAAATAAATATGCTTGAGTTAATCATAAAAATTTAAGAACAATAGCTAAATTATTTTTACTAATCACGAATACAAATAAATAATAAAGGAGAAGAAAGTATAAACCACAATTCTCCGGCCTCCACGGTGGCTCTTCCAAAGTTCCTAAGCTATAAGAAAATTTATATTGTGTATTGTTTTTTGGTTCTTGGCTGCCAAAGAATAATTTTTATGCCTTATTTATAGATATAAAAACCCTAAATAAAATAATTGAGTTCAAGACAATTTAGGAAACCAAAACCCAATTAAATTGGGTTTTCCGTCTTTTTTTCGTGTTGCTGGAAACGTTGTAGCCGCCTCAATAATTTTGAGCTGCCTTCTTTAGCTGCCACGTGTACCAGGCAATTTGAATTTTTCAATTGCAGCCGCCGTTTTCCTTATATACATAAATATATTATTTTATTCAATTTAATCTATTAAGCTGATTCCTTCTATGATTTCTTGTTTTTAATTCATATGTTCTCCAAATTTCTTCATCTTTACATCATTTTAATCCTATAAATAAAATACACCACATAAGAATAACTCATAAAATTTATGCTCAAAAAGGATAATTAAAAGATTAAATATGAGGCAAATAATGATTAATTATGTATAATTTTAGCCTCACATCAACACCCCACACTTAAACTTTTGTTCGTCCTCAAGCAACCATTAAAGCTCATCTCAAAAAAATTAAACTTTTAATACCACCACTTTGATTGATACAAACAATTAAGCCATGTAACAAAACACAATATCAAGTACTTTTCTCCATCATTATGCAAGATATAGAATAAACAACAAACTTCTAACCTCCTAACCTCAAAGACGGACTCTACTCATACAAATTAGGTTTGTTCCCTTGTTCCATCAAAGAAAGCTAATAAAATCACCTATCTATCATGAAACAAGTGCCCTCACAAGAAGAAATAGTCCACACACTCAACTTAAAGAATCGAATATAAATTAAGGGCTAAGCATCAAAGAACAACTCTCTCACTCACAAAAGAATTCACATGTATGCACAAAGAACCATAGGCTTGCCCATTATGTGCGTCTCCATTAATTAAGTATGCTTCAATAAAATCAAATAGGACTTTAACGGGTTACAATGTTGGCTAGGGGACAGGTAGGAAATTATATAATAGTGCCTTAGAACTTCCCTAAGCACTTTGCATTTTATTTTTATTTTTTCCATTTTTTTTATCAATTTTTTTTTGTTCAGCCCTCTTTTCAATTATTTTCACAAGTAATTCTCATCAAATCAGGAATGTTTCAATCAAAAAAAAAATTCAAACAATTTTGTTTTCATCTCACACTCTTTCTAAGAGGGACTTCTCATCACAAGTAACTATCATTGGTCACCTTTTTTTTCAACCAACCATCCCTTCTCAGTTTTAATAATTTTATCACAATTTATGCCACAGTGCTCAAGGAAGCAGGGTGCAAAAATTAGGGATTCAAAAAAATGGATCAAGATAAATATGAGGCTACCAAACGAAAGGCTACAAGCTCAAAGAGGTTACTAGTGATATAATATCTGAACAGGCTAAAATTTACAAGACAAATCAAAGAAAGCCTATTATCATCTTCTAAAGTAATTTTTGTGCTAAAGGTAAGGTTTTCACTCCCCAATTCCATTTTTCAATCCGTAGAACGTAAAATCTTGATTGTATATAGTTGGGGGAGGGTTTTGAACGGTTTTGGATGGTGGGAAAAACCCTAGCTGCACCTTAGGATCATAATTTGGGTCTTGGATTATTGGGTTTGTCATGATTCGGGGAAATTAGACATTAATTATTGATCCCCGCATTGAATTATTTGTTTGTAGACCTAGAGCAAGCGGAAAGAATACGGAAAGGGAAGAATCAAGTTTCTTAGGAGGATTCAAGCTTTGTTCGAGGTAGGTGATAGTTTGATTTCTTGTTTGCGTGATATATGTTGATGATTACTTCATTGTGATGCATGTGTGTACTTGAATGAAGCATTGTGATCAAACATAATGAAATGAGAACAAATGATTGTATGCCATGAATCAACACTTGACTGTATAATTGTGAGAATATACATTGTGATTGTGATTCTGGTATGTTGAATGGAGCGGGTGTCACGTTCCGACACACTAACTGGGATCGGATGTCATGTACCGATATACTTATTGGAATAGGTGTCACGATCCTACACACTTATTTGAAACGGGTGCCACGATCCGGTACACTAACAGTTTGAGTATGGGTTCCATGAGAGGATCAATGACTTGTTGTATATGCGTATTAAAGAGAATGTGAAATTATGAGTTGATTATGATTGATAATCGGTATATGTGTTTACATTCTGTGCATGTCATGGTTACCTTGTTGTGATTATTGATATATGTTATGCTTATTGGGATAGCCGTGTGATCCTATCAGTACACTGTTGTTGTGTACTGATTCTGCACTTGCTCTTTCTTTGTTGAGTACAGGGCATCTTCAGGCGGCTACTGAAAGACCTCGTTTAAAAGACCAGTGATCGATTCGAATTCAAGGGTGAGCTAGTTCTTCCAGGCTGCCATGACTTCTCGTTATGTTTAGTCCATTGCTATTCGGACTTAGACTAGTACTTTAGATTTTCTTATGTTAATTGGGTTGCACCCATTTCCTTTAGACTTATGGTTCCTTGTTAGAGTTTTGGTACATTCACTTTCAGGTTCTAGGGAATGATTTCCGCAATGTTTTGTTAGTCGTTGTTAGATCTTTTGGGAGTTTATGGAAACTCTATTTGACTCTTGCATTTAAACCTACTTTCTATCTTTAAATGCTCTAGTTTTTTTTTTTAGTTTTGGGGTTAGTTGGTTAGTAGTAATGATTCTCCCACCGGAGGGTTAGTGTGGATGCCAATCATGACAGTTTGGGTCGTGACATCGAAAGACTCTCCAAAACTGTCTATCTATGAAGCCTCTACTATACAACATGGGTGTTGAGATAAGACTCATGACTGCTCAAAAGAACTACTACTAACAAATCATAAAACTGGAGTCCTCCGAAAGAAAGGACGTCTTACTCAAAAGCTGGCGAGCAGACGAAGTGATATCAACGGTCTCTTGTTGAGAATCCTAAGAACCTGTATCTGCATCATTAAAAGATGCAGGTTGAATGACATCAGTACATTGAATGTACTAGTATCTAATATAGTTGAATAACAAATAACTAAATGAAAGGACTGCATAGATATAGATATATACTTAACTGAATGTAAAGATACAAAGAAGTTAAATCATTTAAAACAATACAAAATACTTTATCATCTATGAACTCAACATAATAAGTGATGTATAAAAATACACTTTAACTCTATTGGGAGATTCTCTAACCGACAACCATCACTATGAGCTATGTGATGATACAACGTCTCGCCGCTTCCAGAACTGTCATATACCTTGTCGGGGTATAGAACGCCTCAACTAAGTGGATCTACTAAGCTATGCTTAAAAAGCAACAAGAAATCATTTTAAAAGTATTATCCTTTACCCATGTTGGCATACATGGTTTATGGGGGCTGTGAGTTGTCTCTCCCCCATATCGATGCTCAATACTACTCCCACTAATATATATACTCATGCTCAATGTTTAAAAAGAACATACTCTTCCTCTGGTTTGAGACAATTGCTCAAACTATCCTCTTAAAAGAGGTAACTGCTCTTGAAATATCTTTGAACTCATAACTCATTTAGAAATCAAAGTTTCTCTTTTATCAAAGTAAAAACTAATACCTTTGGGAATACTTAGTTCCCTTATACTCTTACTCAATTCATACTTGAAAACTCTTTCTCAAAAATGTATCAAAATTATATTGTGATATGATCATTGATGACTCGGGAAGTCATACTGCATAAACATTGATAGTATATCTAGATACCGTACTGCTTAAACATTGATGGTGTACTCGACTGTCATACTAATCATGTTTTAAAAATTATATCTCAAAACTCATCTATACTTTCTCAAAAACACAGTTTAAAACTCAAATGTTGGCTTTAAATAAAGCTTCTCAAAATTTATAACTCAATTCTTAGGGTTCATGCAGAATTATGGACATGAACGACTCAACTCAGGAGTCTTAATAGCAAAATAGGAAACTCAGTACTCAGAATTCAAGAACGCAAGAACTCAAGGACACTACTCATCTCAAGAATACTCAATTCATAGGGTTCATGTTGAAATATAGACATGAACAAATAAACTCAAGAATCTTAATGCATAACATATGGCAATTCAATAATTTGAAATAGAATTTCAAAAAGATCAGGAACTCAAGAACTCAAAATCAACTCATCTCAAGAATAATCAAATCTAGGGATAGAATCCTAGATAACTCTTTTACTGAACGTACAAAAATTAGCACCAACACTTGAGAATTTTTTTTATCGTCTTTATCGATGAAAGTGTATCAAATAAAAAGAAAAGTGTTAAACCAACAAATATTAGCGATCTAGTGGTAGAACCGTACCCCACTCACGGTACTTATAACCTAGATTGTATTTTTCAAATGATGCATTTTGTAATTGCGTAATTTAAGAAAATTGATGAATTGAACTTTTTCATTTTTACAAAATCGATCGAATTCGATGGTTTTAATATTTTCCCTCGTAAATTAACGAATGGACTCTGTCTATTTCTTATGAAGCACTTGTATTATTCTTTTTGTAAGTTGTCACTTGTAATTATGAACAATTGTAGGAAAAAAAATTGTATTTAGCTATGAATTTTTTTCCATAGCAAATAGTTGAATTATTCACTACAAATTTTAAGTCGTTACTATTTAACACCTTACATATTTTGTGACATTTTTTT
>JAJONR010010868.1:0-10483 GCA_029582245.1 Solanum etuberosum | reverse complement strand
AGATGGATGTCGGGACAAGACCCACGACATCCTAATGAAACTAAAACTACTAAAAGCAATAAAAGGGATCCTCCGAAAGCAAGGAGGCTCACCAACAAGTCTGGAGCTCAACTAGAATCAACGATGCGCTGGATGCTGATCCTAGTTACATGTGTCTGCATCATAAGAAGATGCAAGCCAAATGGCATCTGTACATTGAATGTACGAGTATGCGAGTTGGAATGCTAAACACAACTTAAGCTTGAAAAGAATCTAAAAGGAACACTTATCTTGGCTTTACCCAACTCCTGAATAACTTAACTCAATATAAAGTAATAAAACACATGCAATATACAGAAAGCTTTTAAAACAGTAGAAATCCACTTAGTTCGTTAAAGAAATGCAATAACAAACTCAACGGTACTCGTATAATAAAGTAATATAGTTTCTGTGGGAGATTCTCTAACCGAAAACCACCACTATGAGCCTAAGTGGTGATATATCATCTTTCCCATGCTGCCAGAACTGTCCTATACTTTGCCATCGTATAGAACGCCTTAACTAAGTGGATCCACTAGTCTATGCTAAAAAACACTTAAGGAATCATCTAAAAAGTATGATCATATACTACACATGATGGCTACATGGTTTATGGAGACTTGAATATCATGAACTCGCGTCCCCATATCGGTGCTCAATACTACTCCCAAAATATACTTAGCTCATGTGTTTGTAAAAACAAAACTCTTTCTTTGGTTTGAGATAATTACTCAAAACTTAGCTTAAAAGCTTTTTGGAAATCGGTGTTTTCCTATCTTGTTCAAACTCCTAAAAATGAATTAAAATAATAGGGTAAGGAAAAGACTAAAATACCCTTCGAAAATCCGGATTGGACTTTCCTTATTTGAACAGCCAACTTCCAATGTGCATATCTCACTCATACGAACTCGGAATCACGCAAACTTGGCGGCGTTGGAAATATTATTCCAAAATCTTTCCTACGATATCTGAAAACACACCTAACTCATCTTGAGCTAGGAGTTATGGTCGTTTGAAGTTTGCCAAAACTCAACTTAACATACTTAACAAAATTTCCAGATTTTTATAATCTTTCCAAAAATGGCTATTTCCAATTTTTAACTTTTTCCTAGTTATTTCAATTTGCGAGATGTTACATGTAGGATCTCACAAGGATTAATGAAGACTTTACGAGTTAATATCAAGAAGAGAGCGAAGACACGATTTGAAAGAACACATACGGGATGAAGAACGGAGAAGAAAAGGACTTGGCGACCCTGGCGCAGGGCGCCAGCCCCAAAACTACTGGATAGTATTTGGGGTGCACTGCTGGCGCGGTGCGTCAGGACCCAAACTACTGAACAGTAGTTTTGGCACTATGGTGGCACGCTGCCCCACCCAGTACCCTGAAATCCGACGAATTTTCTTGCCCCATTTCAGGTCCTAACTCATCTAGAATCGAATGATTTCTTCCAAACTCTCTTTGATTCATAAACCCAATAAAAATTCAATGAAATCCCACTCAAAATCTATCAAGAACAACACTCATTCGCAAGACCCTCGCCTCAAGAACTCGAAACCTCCATTGTTAAAGAAAGAAGCTAAAACTCAAGAACTTCTCAAGAAACTCAACACAAACGATCTTATGGATGAATTCGTGAATGAAAGTACATGTATGGCATAAAGACGAACAAACTCAACACTTTGAGAAGATTACATACCTCGAAAGAACACTTGTTCTTGGCGAAATTCCTCAAACCTTGAATGAACGCTTGAAAACCCTCTTTTCCTCTTCGTGAAACTTCACCCTAAAATTCTAAGTGTTTAGAAATGTGAGATATACCTAGCGTCTGATTAGACCCTCAATTTGGGTGAGGAAAAATGTGGGTAGGCCTATTGGGGTAAGGAAAAGACTAAAATACCCTTTCCTTAAACGGATGAAAAGTCTTAACTAGAGAGGCTTCACTCAAACAGCCATAACTTTTTACTCGGAGCTCAGAATTTAGTAAACTTGGCGGCATTGGAAAGAGGACTCAAAGACCTTCGATTTGATACTTAATGGTCCACCTAAATCTTTATGTGCTAAAAGATATGGTCATTTGAAGTTGACCCAAAACTAAAAACTGATGGTAGTCCGAGGTGTTACATAGTTATTCTAGGATGGCAGGTAGTAGAAATGATCTTTGTGGTATAGAAAATAAATGTACGAGCAAGGAGAAAATAGGAAAGTCGATCGCTAATTGTTTTAAGAAACAAATGTTAACTGAGCCAAAAACTTTGTAAAGACAATATACAATCAATGTGATAAGATAGTGGTAAGTAGAAGCAACACAGATTACTTTGGTTTGTGCATCTGATTCTGCCAATATGCATATTTGGAAATGTATCTATCATAACTTTACTGTTTTCGTATATATGTATTCTGATTGCGTCAATAATACTAGCATATAAGCTTATCCTTCATCACCAAATGACAATGTAAAACATCAAGCAAAAACTACCTATCTAGACATACTTTCATACCATAAATACATATTTTACCACTAGTTAAAAATATTACATATAATACCACTTTTTAATAAATATACCATATATTTTAAAAAAATAAATCAGATACACAATCCCATCAAATATGGTAATTAATAATTATCCTAAGATTATACTTCCTTAATTATTGGGACTTTTTACAATTCAAATCAACTTCTCTCTCTTCAACACAACTGTTTCCCTCCCCAATCCACGTCTCCTTTGTATCTCAACCCACATCTACACGTTATTCTCCTTCATCCTCCATTACCTCCTTCTTCTCAACCAACTCAATAGATCTTTGCTTGTAAAAATTTCATAACCATCTCTACATAAGCAGTATTATATATAGAGGTAAAGTAATCAATTTTTTTTGGTTAATGTATCATTGTTTGACACCATCTTCATGTATCTGATTCACAGATATAGTAGTTTCGAAGTTCAAATTTAGGGTTTTTTCATTGGTTGAATTTTTTAGTTCTCCATACTATTTTAGTGGCTGATAATTCACAAAATAGTATGAATCTTGTTAAATTTATTGTTATTAACATTGACTTGTCGATAAAAGAACTTTTTATTTGTATCTTTTCGTTAACAATTTTGCAATGGTTACAGGTTCTGACTATTCATCTTCCAACATTCGAGCGGAGAATAGAACTAAGTTTAGGAACTATCCAACTAAAATGGCTGAAATACGCCAAGCCTCAATTAACCATTCAGATACACGCCCAATGCAACAAGACCCATTGGAATCTGACCAGATACAGGTATGGGTCCCTTTTTTTTCTATAGCAATTTTTCAATATATTGTTATTTGTTGAGATTAATTCATGTATTGTGACAAGCAAACTTTTTTTGTTTTCAATTTATATTGTGTTTGTTCAACTCTTTACGATTTGGGTATTTAAGCATCTATTATGTTGAATAATCTTTTATATGAATTTGGATTTGTAAAGTATTATATGGATATAACTTTCTTATGTAACTTCAATTTCAATATAATTATACACTATACAGTAAAAATTATTTGATTTGTTATAAAACACATATTACAGATACATAAGAATGTTAACATAGAGTACCACATTTCTTATGTTTTATAGGAGTTCGAGTTGTTTGTAAAAAAATCCCCCCATTCATGGTTTGTGTATCGTTAGTTCTGCAAATGATGACGTTGTTCAAAAAATTAAGGATAATCTGAACAACTTGACATGTTTTGGTATGTATTTGGATATTCCAAATTGCAAATTTCAAGCACAATTACATCATTGTTTGATGACACTTGAAGTTGATCAAGAAAATAAAGATGCATTATGGCTACGTGCAAATGAATATATCCTTTGTTTCACTATTGTTGAGTTTGCTCTGATTACCGGGCTCAAGTGTAATGGTAATGAAGAAGATTTCACGGCTGATGTTATTTCTAATATAGGCTCCTAGATGACTATTTCTATGGCGGTGCAAATGTTAGGAAGGAACACCTTATCAAGTGCTTTGATGATAAGAGATGAGGGAGTAACGATGAAGATGCCGTCAAGATTTCGATATTGTACTTCATCCACAATTTCATCTTTTCCCAACAGAATGATGCTCCCATTCCTACAAGAGACTTTGTGATAGTTGATAATGGTACATACAAATAGTTTCCATGGGTAAAGTTGTCATTCAAATCCTTGATGAAATCATATAGGTGCAAAATGAACTTTACTAAGCAATTATATCGCCTTCGGGGAATGTCGTATGCTCTTCAAGTATGAATTTATGAGTGTTGCGTGCAACTCCCACCGACATTAGTTGTTCATCATGATAACTTAATTCCAAGAATTCTGAACTGGCGTGTTGTTGATACACAGCCTAAATTCAACACCATCATAGAAAGTATTTTTAGTAACGAAGGCAACAGAGTAAGTATATGTTTCTGGTAATGCCCATTAAATATGAAGTCAAACTTTTTGAATGGAGTAAGTATTTGTATCTGGTATGTATCTTTCATGTATATAGTACTGTATTTATTATGTATCTTTCATGTTTCTTGTATTGTATATATTATGCATGTGCCATATATCTTTTAAAGTTATTTCAACTAAATATTGTTGTATCCAGTAAAGTATCTATTATGTATCTGTCACATTACATCTTATAAAGTTATTTTCCCAAGCAGATATTGGTGTATCTAGTATTAAAGTCATTCTAAACTAGTGTGTTGTTATTCATTTTTAACATGTATCTAAAATGTATCTTATAAATTTCAGGTCACATATAGGAATATTTCTCCATCTCCAACTGAATTGGCAGTCCATGACTTAACTCATTTTCTGAGACTGCTCGAAATCAAGCTGACACTTTTATTGTTCCTGATGGATTTGATGATTTTACTACCCCACCTCCGTCAAATGTGTACATGATGTCTAATGTGTCTGGATAGTCATCGGTGCAGCCTCACAAGAAACAGAAGCTGGATTTGGCATCACATGTTGTTAAATATGACACTCCTGATACGCGTAGTCGCACACACGAAACAATGATCAGCAAGGGTAAACAACCCTTGATTAATCCAGACATCGATAATCCACACAAGTCTGGTGAAAAGCAATATACTACTTCTCATCACGAGCAGTCTCAAAAATATCCAAGTGCAAAGCACACACTCCAAAAGCAATTCTAATCAGGATCAGACTCACATTATCCAAGTGCAAAGTCCATAATCCAAAAGCACAGAAGATGATTTCAGTTCTAGTCAAAAAGAGTATTCTTTGCTTCGGAAGGAGATCAATAACTTAAAAGAATCGGTAAAAAACTTGTTCATTCATTATATATAGTTTTTGTTGTAATTTTTTAATAAATGCTCTTAATATATTTGTTTGTTAGGTGGAAAAACAATTTCTTGATATTCGTACATATATGGAAGACATGTTCAAATCCATATTTGATGCAATCAAAGAAAAGCAAAATTTGGAGTCTAAGGTTAACTAATTAATCTTATTTTGTAGACTACGTTTAAAATATAACATACTCAAATTTTATTGTAATGTAATTCAAATTTAATTTTTTTATAGGGTCCACAAAGTAGAAATCAAAGTGGCGATGGTGATGATTCATATAACAATGAAGTTCAATACCATACATGTCACACCCCAAAGCTACCCCCAGGACGTAAACACGGGACCTAAGATCACGAGTGACCCCAAGCTAACCCTAAGCAGGCATATCATAAGCAAAACTGAATATATCTATGAAAAGATAACTAATGCGGAAGCTAAATCATGAGATAACTGAAAGTGATGGGAATACCTAATACTATCTGAATATAAAGAAACTATGAGTTTAATAACAACTGAAGATCAAACTCGCATCTAAAGCTGAATCTAACTATGTCTGAAATAAGCCTCTAACTGACTAGAGATGCTGGGACATGCCCCAAGCTAACTCTAGCAAATACTGAAAACTGAAATGAAAAGACTAAATATAGAAACATGTCTATTGTCCTCGAAGAATGAGGACTCACCACTGAAGCTGCTGAATTGGAGATCGGGAACCGATCTATGCGTGATCTGGATGCTGAGGACCTGAACCTACATCACGAGAAGATGTAGCGCAGAGTATGCGTCAGTACGTGAAAGGTACTGAGCATGCAGGATAGGATAAAGCTGAACAATATATACATAACTGAATAAAGCATACTGATCAATGATATAATCTGAACATGATGGAAATACTGAAATATACTGAATACGGTGCTAACTGAATGCAATGACCAAGTACATAACATGCTAAAACTGAATACTGAAAATGTAACTAGTAACCTGGTCAATACACTAGAATCTGACTGTGGGAGCTACTATTTACCGACATAAAACCACATGAGCTAAATGTGGAGTCTGATGTATACGCCTCATCGAGAGGACCCAATATACCTTGCCAAGGGTATAGAGGCATGACTTGTGTGATCACTAAGTATAATGCCCACAGAGGGGACTTAACCTACGGGGGCACATAGTTCTGGGACTATGAGGGTGACTGACCCTAGTCCAACTCGTATTAAGCCTACTCCCAATAGAATGTATAAAATATCACATAACTGAAATAACTGGATAGCTCAAGATTCTGACATGCTAACTAAAAATGCAACATTAATGTACTGATAATGAAACATTTGTAAACTGATGCATGTATATATGTATAAACTAACCTAGCAAGTGTAATTCATGAACTAGACGAATCTACCCCACTAGGGTTCTGAATTTCATGCAAGGAACTAAGCAACAATAAGATAATCTGATTTGGATCATTCTAACAGCGAAAACCCAATAATTTCTACATTCAAGAAAACCCTAGGTCTAGATAATATGAAGGGAATATGATTCTTACTGAAATCTAGGGACCTAATGGGTGAAAGGAACCCACTAGTAAAATTCCACATACCTGGTGAAGAATTTCACAGAGAAATCTTTCGATTTTGGGTCTGGAACAGACGAAACCTTGTTGCGTTCTTGGACTAGGGCTGCTCGACTGCTTTCTCCTCTTTTCATTCTAATTGGATGAATTTTGGAGAATGAGTTGACTAGGGTAAGTTCTAATTAAGTTACTAGGCTAAAACTGACAAAAACTACGTAGTTTAGGGGTTAAACGACGTAGTTTAGGGGTCCAACGCATAGGGAAAAGACCAAACGACCCCTGACTTAAAAGCTGTCAGGGCTAACCGACGGACCGTGGACGGACCGACGGTCCGTTCTGGTCGGCCGTCGTTCGGCATCTGAGAGCTGGAACTTGAGGGTCTGACCCATGACCCTGGACCACGGACCGTGGCCTGACCTACGGTCCATAGGTCCTGGCGTGGGCTGACCCTTAGGCACCTGCAACTTTTGAAATCTGCATTCTGGTCTGTCTAGGATACGGGGTGTTACAATACACATTTTAAAGGTAATGGAAGTGGTGAAACAAAGAAAGTTGTCACGGAAGAAGTTCATGGAGTCGACGTATCCAAGGTATTATCAATTAATCTCAAATTCATATTTGGTTAGTCATTAATACTAATTTTCTATATCATGAAACAAGTACAAGTTAGTTTGCAACGTGTTATTCAGTTATTAACCAGATACACAAATACACCATTTTAAAGTATTATAATACAGTCGTCGCAATGTCAATAAAATACAACACTGTAATGTCAATAAAATACAACATTGTAAGTCTGAATACAAATATTTTTAAATTTTTAAGGGTTGGTCAACAGAATTATATTGGTCAGTCTAGCGTATTTTGTCACACAAAGAAGACACCTACAAACAAAACAAGTAGTTCAAATATTTATATGATACGTATTTGAATAATTTATTTTTAAAAGGGAAAGCATGAAACTGATCAGGGTGTGTCAGTTGCATCAAATTATGTTCCTGTAAGCATTTCAGAAGATGAAGAATCAAGTTCACAGGGTCAAGATCAGTTGGAGCCAATCTTTGTACTCCCATTGAATGCAGTTCATTCAGATACAAACACCAATTCTGAATTTCTAATCAGTGACGGTGCCCTTCCATCTCAAATACCATAAACCAAAATTGTTGTACGTACATCAACAGTGGACATCACAGGGATGCCATTTCAAAGGAATAGGCAACCTGAAAGATGGAACAAATTACCATACGTTACTGATTTTGGATCTGGTTCAGGCACCAAAGTTGTATCAGATTCGTTTGGTAAAGTTCACCCATTTGAATCATTTTTTATTGGTGGACCCCATCCGATTGAATTGTTTCAAGAATATAATAGTTTATTACAAATTGGGCTTCTAAAGACGCATGCCAACAAGTGAGTACATGTGTTTTAAATCGAGATTCCATGTATATGTCATTATTACCCATGAACTCTTTGATTTATTACTAGGAAAATATCATTTCCATTTATTTTACTTTTCATAAAATCCAAAGATGAGCACTACAAGAAGAAAGATTCTGAACTCTCTCAACCTCTCGATTTTGTTGTCGTTCTTGCAAAGACAAAAACTGATTTTACACCATGTCATTTGCTGGCAATTGTTGGACTCGTTAAAATTTCACTGGGTGCTGGCAGTTGTTGCACTCAAAGAAAGGTTTATAAGAGTTTACGACTCGCATAAGGTTGTTGGGCACAACGGTTTGATAAAATTAGAGATATCTAAGATTGCTTTCTTGTTGTCTTATCTGACACTAAGTGGTTTCTTTGACAAGACTGATCGTATTGACTGACTAAATCTGGAAGCATATATTGAAAAAGCAGTTGACGTTGCCTTTGAAATTATTTCTCAAAGTAATTATGTTCAACAGTCTAGTTGTTTAATGTATGCATTTTTCCTTCCTTTTTTATATTTTTAATTACTAGTTATGTTTGTCCATATTAATAATTTGTGTTCATTTGTCAGGGACTGTGGATTATACACAGCAACATATGGCGAGTATCTTTCTGATTGACAATCGATACCATTAGCAAGTTTTGATGCTGATCTACATCGTTCGAGATATGGTGCACTTTTATGAAAACATGGCAACAAAAAAGCCACAGATGGTTCAGTTAGTGATAATGAAGATCTGTCTAAGCCAATGAGCATTTTTTGTCGATTCAGATGACATTGAAAAGATCAATATAGACTTGCCAGGTTAAGTTTTTATTTAGCTAAGTTTAACGTTATTAGATACATTAAGATACATTCATATAACGTATCTAAGTTGATTCTCATTCACATTTTGTCCTTTTTTGTAAGGTTATGAACCTATATTTTGCATATCTTGATATAAAGGTTGTTAAGATTATTGATGTTATTAAGTATTTCGGTATTTTGTCATGAAAGTATCTTGTGTATTATGGATGTACATTAAGTGAAATGCATAAAGTTATCATAATGTAATTTTTCAAGCAGATTACATACCCCAAGCAGGTCACAAAAAAGGCACACACAAACAATTTTTTTGTGAATGTCGTATGCTTTCCAAGTATATGTAGTTGGAATGTATGTAATATGTATCTGACATATTATGTCTGGTAAAGTTATTTTTTCAAGTAGATATTGATCTATCTAGTACCGTATCTTTTATGTATTTGACATATTATATCATGACACTACATTGTATCATGCCATTACATATCTTGTCTATATATGTAATCAATCTCATTGATCAAATTGACGATTTAGATTCATTTTTATGTATAGGTATCATTAATTTTAATTTATAAGTAATAACTTAAGGTAACGTCTTAACAAAACGTATATGCATCAATAATGTAAATTTATAAGTAATAACTTAAGGTAACGTCTTAACAAAATTAAAAAGAACGAAACTTCATTGATAAGACTAAAAAACTATCACGACCCGAGCCTACACCCTGGACGTGGGCGGCACTCGAGAACCATTGCTGGTCCCCAAGTGAACCCTCATCCTGGCTGACTACAAGCGGAAGACTAACTCAAGCATACAAAGCTTAAAACAGAATAAAAATTCATGAAACTCAAATACAAAGCTTTAACTCAAATGAAAAACTCTGAATAAAATAATATATTCAACTCACCACAAAATAGGCAACTTAAGTCTTTAAAATATTTAACAAAATAAAGGAACAGACTTCTGAAACTCTATTGTCTATCTATGAAGCCTCTAAATGACAAAGATGGAAGTCGGGACAAGACCCACGACATCCTAACAACTGATATAACTGAAAGTAAAAGTGGAACCCTCCAGAAGTAAGGAGGCTCACCATAGCTAACTCGAACTCCATGTGGTATCAACGAAGCTCCTATTGATGACCCTAAATACCTGTATCTACATCATGAAATGATGCAGGACAAATGGCTCAGTACGTGGAATGTACGAGCATGTAAGGGGAATTCTAAAGCATAAACATAAGCTTGAACTTTGATAAAAAGGAAACATACTTACCTCCTCTCAACTCACTCAACTAAACTCAACTCAAGAATAAGAAACATAGTTCAACT